>CM054160.1:51948762-51986689 GCA_028751875.1 Rapana venosa
CTTTTTTTTTTGTAATAGTAAGTGTAACATACCCGTGTTGATTTTGTAGTAATAGTAAGTGTAACATACATCAGTGTTAGTTTTTGTTGTAATAGTAAGTGAAACATACATCAGTGTTAGGTTTTGTAGTAATAGTAAGTGTAACATACATCAGTGTTAGATTTTGTTGCTATAGTAAGTGTAACATATCAGTGTTAGTTTTTGTTGTAATAGTAAGTGTAACATACATCAGTGTTAGATTTTGTTGCTATAGTAAGTGTAACATATCAGTGTTAGTTTTTGTTGTAATAGTAAGTGTAACATACATCAGTGTTAGATTTTGTAACTATAGTAAGTGTAACATACATCAGTGTTAGTTTTTGTTGTAATAGTAAGTGTAACATATCAGTGTTAGTTTTTGTTGTAATAGTAAGTGTAACATACATCGGTGTTAGTTTTTGTTGTAATAGTAAGTGAAACATATCAGTGTTAATTTTTGTTGTAATAGTAAGTGAAACATACATCAGTGTTAGTTTTTGTTGCAATAGTAAGTGAAACATACATCAGTGTTAGTTTTTGTTGTAATAGTAAGTGAAACATACATCAGTGTTAGTTTTTGTTGTAATAGTAAGTCAACATACATCAGTGTTAGTTTTTGTTGTAATAGTAAGTGAAACATACATCAGTGTTAGTTTTTGTTGTAATAGTAAGAGTAACATACATCAGTGTTAGTTTTTGTTGCAATAGTAAGTGTAACATACATCAGTGTTAGTTTTTGTTATAACAGTAATTTAAACACACATCATTGTTAGTTGTTGCTAACGCGACTTTGGTTAGTGTGACAAACACCACATTGCTTTTCATGTGTTAAAACATCCCAGCTTTTATCAGCATGACGACCATCAATAGCACCTATATGCTAGCTAACACCCCCCCCCCGCTCCCCCAGCTTTTAGTCAATATTGCAAACACCAGTGTTGAACAAAACTCAAATAACGACAACAACAACAACAATAATAATAATAATAATAATAATAATAATAATAATAATAATAATAATATAATAATAATAATAATATAATAATAATAATAATAATAATAATAAAAATAATAATAAATAACAAAAATAAATACTAAATAATAAATGTAATGTATATGGCGCTATATCTTGCACGTGCAAATGAAAGCGCTACATCTCAGAGTTTGATGTCTGCATTACCTGACTGACAGGTGGATGACTCGGCTCTGGGGCAGCATGTTGTTGCTGGCACTGGCTCACCACCTGCAGACATGCTGCCTGACCACAGCAGAAACAGGCCATGCCTGCCATTTCCATATCTGGGACTGTGCATGAAAATACTGTCACTACCTCCTCTTCTGCAGCGTGTAATGTCACTACCTCCTCTTCTGCTGTGTGCTATGTCACTATCGCCTCTTCTGCAGTGTGTAATGTCACTACCTCCTCTTCTGCTGTGTGTAATGTCACTACCTCCTCTTCTGCTGTGTGTAATGTCACTACCTCCTCTTCTGCTGTGTGTAATATCACTACCTCCTCTTCTGCAGTGTGTAATGTCGCTACCTCCTCTTCTGCAGTGTGCAATGTCACTATCTCCTCTTCTGCAGTGTGTAATGTCACTACCTCCTCTTCTGCAGTGTGTAATGTCACTGTCACTACCTCCTCTTCTTCAGTGTGCTATGTCACTGTCACTACCTCCTCTTCTGCAGTGTGCTATAACACTGTCACTACCTCCTCTTCTGCAGTGTGTAATGTCCCTACCTCCTCTTCTGCAGTGTGCAATGTCACTACCTCCTCTTCTGCAGTGTGTAATGTCACTGTCACTACCTCCTCTTCTGCAGTGTGCTATGTCACTACCTCCTCTTCTGCAGTGTGCTAATGTCACTACCTCCTCTTCTGCAGTGTGTAATGTCACTACCTCCTCTTCTGCAGTGTGTAATGTCACTACCTCCTCTTCTGCAGTGTGAAATGTCACTACCTCCTCTTCTGCAGTGTGCTATGTCACAATCTCCTCTTCTGCAGTGTGCAATGTCACTACCTCCTCTTCTGCAGTGTGTAATATCACTACCTCCTCTTCTGCAGTGTGCTATGTGCCTACCTCCTCTTCTGCAGTGTGTAATGACACTACCTCCTCTTCTGCAGTGTGTAATGTCACTACCTCCTCTTCTGCAGTGTGTAATGTCACTACCTCCTCTTCTGCAGTGTGCTATGTCACTACCTCCTCTTCTGCAGTGTGTAATGTCAATACCTCCTCTTCTGCAGTGTGTAATGTCACTACCTCCTCTTCTGCTGTGTGTAGTGTCACTACCTCCTCTTCTGCAGTGTGCTATGTCACTACCTCCTCTTCTGCAGTGTGTAATGTCACTACCTCCTCTTCTGCAGTGTGCTATGTCACTACCTCCTCTTCTGCAGTGTGTAATGTCACTACCTCCTCTTCTGCAGTGTGTCATGTCACTACCTCCTCTTCTGCAGTGTGTCATGTCACTGTCACTACCTCCTCTTCTGCAGTGTGTAATGTCACTACCTCCTCTTCTGCAGTGTGTAATGTCATACCTCCTCTTCTGCAGTGTGTAATGTCACTGTCACTTCCTCCTCTTCTGCAGTGTGTAATGTCATACCTCCTCTACTGCAGTGTGTCATGTCATACCTCCTCTTCTGCAGTGTGTAATGTCACTACCTCCTCTTCTGCAGTGTGCTATGTCACTACCTCCTCTTCTGCAGTGTGCTATGTCACTACCTCCTCTTCTGCAGTGTGTAATGTCACTACCTCCTCTTCTGCAGTGTGCAATGTCACTACCTCCTCTTCTGCAGTGTGCAATGTCACTACCTCCTCTTCTGCAGTGTGTAATGTCACTACCTCCTCTTCTGCAGTGTGTATGTCACTACCTCCTCTTCTGCAGTGTGCTATAACACTGTCACTACCTCCTCTTCTGCAGTGTGTAATGTCACTACCTCCTCTTCTGCAGTGTGTAATGTCACTACCTCCTCTTCTGCAGTGTGTAATGTCACTACCTCCTCTTCTGCAGTGTGCAATGTCACTACCTCCTCTTCTGCAGTGTGTAATGACACTACCTCCTCTTCTGCAGTGTGTAATGTCACTACCTCCTCTTCTGCAGTGTGTAATGTCACTGTCACTACCTCCTCTTCTGCAGTGTGTAATGTCACTACCTCCTCTTCTGCTGTGTGCAATGTCACTACCTCCTCTTCTGCTGTGTGCAATGTCACTACCTCTTCTTCTGCAGTGTGTAATGTCATTACCTCCTCTTCTGCAGTGTGTAATGTCACTGTCACTACCTCCTCTTCTGCTGTGTGCTATGTCACTACCTCCTCTTCTGCAGTGTTTAATGTCACTACCTCCTCTTCTGCAGTGTGTAATGTCACTACCTCCTCTTCTGCAGTGTGTAATGTCACTGTCACTACCTCCTCTTCTGCAGTGTGTAATGTCACTACCTCCTCTTCTGCTGTGTGCAATGTCACTACCTCCTCTTCTGCTGTGTGCAATGTCACTACCTCTTCTTCTGCAGTGTGCAATGTCATTACCTCCTCTTCTGCAGTGTGTAATGTCACTACCTCCTCTTCTGCAGTGTGTAATGACACTACCTCCTCTTCTGCTATGTGCAATGTCACTACATCCTCTTCTGCAGTGTGCAATGTCACTACCTCCTCTTCTGCAGTGTGTAATGTCACTACCTCCTCTTCTGCAGTGTGTAATGTCACTACCTCCTCTTCTGCAGTGTGCTATGTCACTACCTCCTCTTCTGCAGTGTGTAATGTTCTGCAGTGTGTAATGTCACTACACTCCCCCTTTCTGCAGTGTGTAATGTCACTACTCCTCTTCTGCGTGTGAAATGTCACTACCTATCCTCTTCTGCAGTGTGTATGCCCAACTACCTCCTCTTCTGCAGTGTGAAATGCATACCTCTCTTCTGCAGTGTGTAATGTCACTACCTCCTCTTCTGCAGTGTGTAATGTCACTACCTCCTCTTCTGCAGTGTGTAATGTCACTACCTCCTCTTCTGCAGTGTGTAATGTCACTACCTCCTCTTCTGCAGTGTGCATGTCACTACCTCCTCTTTTTGCGTGTTTTAATGTCACTAACCTCCTCTTCTGCAGGGCTATGTCACTACCTCCTCTTCTGCATTTGTGTAATGTCACTACCTCCTCTTCTGCAGTGGTTAATGTCCATACCTCCTCTTCTGCAGTGTGTAATGTCACTACTCCTCTTTTTGCAGTGTGTAATGTCATCCCTCCTCTTCTGCAGTGTGTAATGTCACTACCTCCTCTTCTGCAGTGTGAATGTCATTACCTCTCTTCTGCAGTGTGCTATGTAAATACTCCTCTTCTGCAGTGTTTTTAATGTCACTACCTCCTTTCTGCAGTGTGTAATGTCACTACTCCTCTTCTGCAGTGTGCAATGTCATTTACCTCCTCTTCGCAGTGGTGTAATGTCACTCCTCCTCTTCTGCAGTGTGCTATGTCACTCCCTCCTCTTCTGCAGTGTGTAATGCACTACCTCCTCTCTGCAGTGTGTAATGTGACTACCTCCTCTTCTGCAGTGTGCTATGTCACTACCTCCTCTTCTGCAGTGTGTAATGTCACTACCTCCTCTTCTGCAGTGTGTAATGTCACTACCTCCTATTCTGCAGTGTGCAATGTCACTACCTCCTCTTCTGCAGTATGTAATGTCACTACCTCCTCTTCTGCAGTGTGTAATGTCACTACCTCCTCTTCTGCAGTGTGTCATGTCATACCTCCTCTTCTGCAGTGTGTAATGTCACTGCCACTACCTCCTCTTCTGCAGTGTGTATGTCACTACCTCCTCTTCTGCAGTGTGCTATGTCACTACCTTCCTTTCTGCGTGTCTTGTATGTCACTACGTCCTCTTCTGCAGTGTGTTATGTCACTACCTCCTCTTCTGCAGTGTGAATGTCACTACCTCCTCTTCTGCAGTGTGTAATGTCACTGTCACTACCTCCTCTTCTGCAGTGTGTAATGTCACTGTGTCCTCCTACCTCCTCTTCTGCAGTGTGCTATGTCACTACCTCCTCTTCTGCAGTGTGCTATGTCACTACCTCCTCTTCTGCAGTGTGTAATGCCACTACCTCCTATTCTGCAGAGTGTAATGTCACTGTCACTACCTCTCTTCTGCTGTGATGTCATGTAATACTCTCTTCTGCATTCTGTAATGTCACTGTCACTACCTCCTCTTATGCGTTTTTTGTTGTAATGTCACTACTCCTCTTCTGCAGTGTTGTTAATGTCACTGTCACTACTCCTCTTCAGCAGTGTGCTCTGTCATCCTCTCTTCTGCGTTGTGTAATGTCACTACCTCCTCTTCTGCAGTGTTAATGTCACTACCTCTCTTCTGCAGTGTGTTAATGTCATACCTCCTCTTCTGAAGGTGTATTTTCACTACCTCCTCTTTCTGCTGTGTGCAATGTCCCTACTCCTTTTCTGCTTGTGTGCAACTGTCACTGTCACTACCTCTCTTTTGCGTGTGCTATGTACTACACTCCTCTTCTGCAGTTTGTAATAGTCACTACCTCCCTCTTCTGCCGTGTGTATGTCACTGTCACTACTCTCTACAGGAGTGTGCTATGTCCTGTCACTACCTCCTCTTCTGCAGTGTGCTATGTCACTACCTCCTCTTATGCAGTGTGTCATGTCATACCTCCTCTTCTGCAGTGTGTAATGTCACTACCTCCTCTTCTGCAGTGTGCTATGTCATACCTCCTCTTCTGCTGTGTGCAATGTGACTACCTCCTCTTCTGCAGCGTGTAATGTCACTACCTCCTCTTCTGCAGTGTGCTATGTCATACCTCCTCTTCTGCTGTGTGCAATGTCACTACCTCCTCTTCTGCAGTGTGTAATGTCACTACCTCCTCTTCTGCAGTGTGCTATGTCATACCTCCTCTTCTGCAGTGTGTAATGTCACTACCTCCTCTTCTGCAGTGTGTAATGTCACTGTCACTACCTCCTCTTCTACAGTGTGTAATGTCATTACCTCCTCTTCTGCAGTGTGTAATGTCAACTACCTCTCTTTGCAGTGTGTATGTCACTACCTCCTCTTCAGCTGTGTGCTATGTCACTACATCCTCTTCTGCAGTGTGTAATGTCACTACCTCCTCTTCTGCAGTGTGTAATGTCACTACCTCCTCTTCTGCAGTGTGTAATGTCACTACCTCCTCTTCTGCTGTGTGCAATGTCACTACCTCCTCTTCTGCAGTGTGTAATGTCACTATCTCCTTTCAGTTAGATCATTGAAGGTCTCCCGTCCTATATCATCTAATTGTTCTGGGATTTGACATTTTCTTCATGTATTTATTTTTTTCAAAAGTTTAAAGGAGAGAGAGAGAGCTAGAGAGAGAGGAGGAGAGAGAGAGAGAGAGAGAGAGAGAGAGCGACGCGAGAGAGAGGAGAGAGGAGCGTAGAGCGAAGAGAGAGAGAGAGAGAGAGAGAGAGGAGAGATGAGAGCTTGGGAGGAGAGAGCAAGAGCGAGAGAGGAGCTCGAGAGAGAGAGAGAAGAGAGAGAGAGGAGAGCAATAGAGAAGAGCGAGAGAGCGAGAGAGAGATGAGAGAGAAGAGAGAGAGAGAGAGATAGATTGAGCGAGACCGCGAGTGATTGCGAGACGAGAGAGAGCGAGCGAGAGAGAGAGAGAGAGAGAGGAGCAAAGAGAGAGAGAGCAGAGGAGAGAGATGAAGGAGAGAGAGAGCAACGGAGAGTGAGAGATAGAGAGCTAGACGAGAGAGCTCGAGAGAGGAGCTAGGAGCGAGAGAGCTAGAGAGGAGAGAGAGAAGAGAGAGAGAGAGAGAGAGAGCGAGACGAGCGAGAGAGAGAGAGAGAAGAGAGCGAGAGAGAGATGCGAGAGAGCGAAACCAAACAGAGAGTCAGAGGGATCATAGACACAGGCGTATACATACAGAGCGGTAGACAGGTAGACAGACAGAGGGATCATAGACACAGGCGTATACATACAGAGCGGTAGACAGGTAGACAGACAGAGGGAGGAGAGGAGAGAAGCCATGTCAGGGGTCAGGGAAGTGATCACGTGCTTCCTTCTTCCTGCCTGCAGCCTCTGAGTCCATGAGCAGGAAGCTGGCCTCCTGTCAAAGGTAGGAGGTCCGATGCCGTTTGGGCCTGAAACTTTTCTCCCATCCAGCAGACCAGGAGTGGTGGTCTGGGTGCAAGTCTTTCAGATGAGACGATAAACCGAGGTCCCGTGTGTTACACGTAAAAAGGGTTGTCCCTGGCAAAATTCTCTAGAAAAAGCCACTCTGATAGGAAAAGAAATACAGTTGCAGACAGGAAAAAGAAAAAAATAAAGGGTGGCGCTGCTTTTGCGGCGATGCACTCTCCCCAGGGGAGAGCAGCCCGAATTTCACGCAGAGAAATCTGCCCTGACTTAAAGTGGTATAAAATATGAAATGAAAAATGCCTCAAGAGAAGCAGGAAGTGACGTATAAAGAAACAAGGGCAATAATATAGTGAAGTAAAAGCAACAGAGAAGATGGCTTCAGCAGCACCCTCATTTCAACAGTAAGGATATGACTACTATACCTCTCCCCAGAGAAAGACCAAGTAACCATTGTGAGGCTGAGGACTGGACCACTGCAGACTCAGACATCCATGTTCACCAAGTACCACTTGGTGATTCTGAGGGCCGGTGCCCTATTGTGCACTTCTCCCAAGCCATTGGAAGAACACTTCCTCCAGACCTGTTATCCAAACACACAAACCCCACGGGCCGATTCTGGCCTTCCTGACCTGCCGATGAGGACAAACACTTCGGACCCTGGAGGGAGGGCACCTTCAGCGCATCACATACAGCATTTGACCAGGGCTCAGGAGTCTGTTGAGCTACGATGACGATGACAACGACGACAAAGAGAGCCGAAAGCAGAAGCAGACGAAGAAGAAGCAGAAGAAGAAGAAGAGGAAGACGAAGAAGAAGGACGAAGAAGAGGAAAGAAGAAGAAGAAGAAGAAGAGAAGATGCAGCAGAGGACGAAGAAGAAGAAGAAGCAGCCGAAGAAGAAGAAGACGAGAAGAAGAAGAAGAAGAAGCAGAGGAGCAGAAGACGAAGAAGAAGAAGAAGAAGCCGAAGAAGAAGAAGCGCAGCAGAAGAGAGAAGAAGACAGAAGAACGAAGAAGAAGAAGAGAACGAAGACGACGAAGAAGAAGCAGAAGAAGAAGAAGCAGAAGAAGCAGCCGACGACGAAGGCAGAAGGAAGAAGACGAAGCGAAGAAGAGAAGCTCGTTCTCCATGGGAACATTGCATACGTTCATCCCCTTATTTTTCAGTCCATCGTTTCCGTTTCTTTCTTTTCTCTTTTTTTCTTTCATTTGATTGTCTTTGCTTATTTATTCTCTTATCTATGCAACTTCATTACAGGGTATTTATTGATTCATCATGGCCAGTTTTGCATGATAGTTTCTTCCTGTCTTTCAGCGAAATGTCCACACTGACCCTGTGAGGTTGTTTCTTTCGTCCATGGTTCAGCTTCAAGGTAATCACTAGCAGATTGTGCTTATTCAACAGTTTTTTTTGCCACACGAAGGTGCCGCCTTCCGGAGTTGGGGAGGTATGAGGGGTGTGTTTGTGTTTCCGAAGACCTACGAATGCTGACGGATCGTTCACGCTGCATAATAAAGGACTCAATCACTGGAGGTATCCACCCTGAGCTTGAACTGAGAGGCGTGAACAAATCACCGTTCCTTCATTCATCAGACGCCGTGAGATTCAAACCCACGACTTCAAAGCAAATAGGATTGAAGTGACAGGCCTTAACCACTCGGCTTATAGCGTCATCACTTTCGCGTGTTCATTGGACTCGTTCGGATCCTAGTGGTGGAGTCCAGGTCAAGGTGTCCCCCATAAACCTGTTTGGTCGTAGGGGAGCGAAGAATCAGAGCCTCACTTCTATAGGGCAGCAATTATTGAGGGCAGCGCCTATTCCTCGCTCGCTGCCTTTACCTTCCCTGACTTAAAGAGGGCAGGTTACCCATACTACGTTGGGTGAATGGGGGACTGCACTGAAGCACGGCGCGCAAACGGTTCACCATCCAAAAACTGGTAAACAACGCTCGATGCTGCTTAACCTTGCTGGGGAAAGCGAGGTGCTCCAACCCACTGGAGCTGTCCGTGTGAAGGAGAGCTACGTATGTTATATTCCAGCAATCAGCGTGCTACCTTCCGAATCAAGTTGGCAATACTTGTGGTTATAGGGTGTCTTAGTGTCCATCATGATGTAAAACAGTATGCTTCAAGGGGTTTCCTCGTCCACGCTGGGGATCCAGTATGACCCTAGTCCTTCCCGTGGGCTGGACCAAGACATAGCCTGGCTTCAAGCTGCGGTATCTTACTTCGTTGTTCGCGCAGGCCCGCTGCACTCAGCACATGGCGCCGTCTGTGGACATAAAGATCACTGCATTAGGTGTATCAGCCAGACGTAGATGACTGACAAAGATTTTGCATGGGTGGGTAAGACGTTCCCCACCTGATCTAACAACTAAACCGTGAGGTTCTAGGTTCGTTCCAGTTCAACCAGTTTGACAGAAAAACGAAGTGATTGTCAAAGTCTTGGATGAGACAATAACCAGACACCACATTATATGCGAATGCAGGCATAAAATCTTGCGCACACGTTTAAAAAACTCGTTGCGTCTTATGGGACGCGAAGGCCTTCTTGCTGGTGGAAGGGCTGACCCGCGCGCACACATGTGAAGTTCTGTTTAGCACACACCCCCAAGTCGAATACCGCTAGTCAACGGATTGTGGGGAAACAGGCGCCAATGCAGAAGTAGCTCATTGGTGAACCTTGCAGCTTTCGCAGTCGAAAAAACATCTGCAGTTGACAATCTATGGAAAACTGCATTAAACTACGGAGTTGGCAATCGAAAGCATCTGCAGATGTCAATCATTTTGGAAATTGAATATACTACAGTTTGGATAATAGGCAAAAATCCAGCCAGAATGTCCTCATTTAGAAAACTGAATTTAACTACAGCTTTAGAACTAAGGAACACATCCAGCATATGTAAATCATTTTGGAAAAACTAACTTCAATACAGATTTGGAACTAGCAAAAAACCTGCAGAAAGCCACTCATATTGGAAAACTGCATTAACATACAGCTTTGCCAATATAGAAACATAGCGAATGTCAATCATTTTTGGAAAACTGCATAACTCACGTTTTGGCCCTAACACACCTTGCAGGATGTAACCATTTGGAAAAACTGAAATAAACTACAGCTTTAGCAATAGAAAACATCCTGCATATGTACAACATTTTGGAAAAACTCAAATAAAGTACAGCTGTGCAAATAGAACTCATCCCGCAGGCCTGAACATTATGGGGAAAAACTGAATTAACTCACAGCTTTGGCAAAACAAACATCTGCATGATGTAAATCATATTGAAAACTGAATTAAACTACAGCTTTGGCAATAACAAACATCTGTTGATGTAAAACATTTGGAAAACTGAATTAAACTGAAATCAACTTTGTATGCATCTATACCTATTTTTAGAACATAGAAAGCCTTCATACTTACCCATCCCCACCCCCCCCACCCGCTTCGTCCTGCTTTTGTCCCCAACAATAATATACATACAGATACACCCAGGCTCAAGTGATGTTCCGTGCACACACACCACACACACCCACACACACCACCACACACACACACACAACACCACACACACACACACACCACACACACCACACAACACACACCCAACAGACCGAGCTCCAAATTACCGGCCATTGAGAGATTTCACTGCACAGATTAAGCCTCATTTCGCTCAAGTTTTAGAGAGACGTGAAGATAATCAGACCTCGACTGCCTCTACGCCTTCAGCTTTATCACACGAGTTTGCAGTTTTCACCTGAAAGAAAACACAGCTTTGTGTCCAAACTTTTTCCCAATGACTAGCAAACGCAGTTCGACTCAGACGACTTTAATTCTTCTCATAGAGAAATTATTAAGTGGGTACTTTAATACTGCACAAACATGTTTTAATACGAACCTACATAAACAAGTAACATACCTCTTAAAACTTTGTAGTCCTGGGCTGTCACACACACACACACACCACACACCAACCACACACACACACACACACACACACCCCACACACATCACGCATGTGTACCGCACGCGCCGCGCGCACGAATGCCCGAACCCCACGAACTATCAGGCATTCAAGACAGCAATGACATGTGGAGGGAGACAAAACCCACCTAGACATGACGGCAATTGATGAGAGTCTTCATACCAACTATTAATCGCACAACAAGCATAAAAATATATTAATTACAGAGAAGAGCATTTGCATAAATGTAAATCACCCTAGGAATGTTTGAAATAAAAATATCATCACCCCATCATCACACGCATATTCTTATTCAGGAACGCGCGGTATTTTTGTTGTTATACCATGCTTTGGTCACTCTCCGGTTTTAAGCCTTTTGCAATGCGCCATTTTCTTTGTCTTTCAGGTCGGGGGAGACGTCTTGTGATGCACGTTAGTCAAATACCAATCCTGAAGTCCCCTCAACTTTGTAAGTTGTTTGATGGTCATAAATAATTGTTTATTATCACGGTTCATCAAATCTGTGACAGATTTAACACAGTAGTGAACGATACTTAATTGATCTCATTTGGTTTGTGTTAGCAGTAGACATGTTCCAGTTTAGCAGGCTCCCATTTTCGATATCATGTCCATGCAGCTCACTCTTATAGATAAACAGGGAGTTGTGTTTTACAGGTATTGATAACCTTTCTTTATTTGATTATGAAGTCAAAATGATGCGTTGCACAGAGGTTAGAAGCCTGAACATTTAAAGGATGTTCTCCTATAGGTGCTTGGGCAGTCTTACCTGAGAGTGATGCGCTGGTATTTTGCATATTGATTCCTCTCTAATGTAACGTTGATAGTAAACTTGCCATCTCTACCGTTCGTTAGCCTTTTGTTCATTCACTGAATCAGTCCTAGTGAGCCCTGTCACGTCAGAGTGTAAATTTCAGAATCTTGTTTATATTTATGCATTCCACACATACATGCATTGGAATGATGCGGTTTGTGGTACAGACTGAACACTTTATCAGATGATAGTTTGGTATGTTCGGCTTTTCACATGTATGCTTGGGCTATTCCTGTTTTGTGTATATCGTCACCAATTCCTGTCAGTCTTATCAGCTGTTAATTAGACTTCCCTAGGGGTATCGTTCAGTTCTTACATACACTACAGCTCCTATTGGTCTCTAGATTTTCCATTATGGATGGTTTCACATATCCTCTGGACCATAAAGAGTTGTTTTAACGGTAACACTATCTGAAGGACTAATTTTGAACCGACAGGTAGCCCCTGCAAGCTTGTTCATGGAATGCGGGGAGAAACTCTTCATTTAATACATTGGTAAACAGACACTTTCATTAAGGTCTGTATGCTTTTCTCTCTGTAAGAAACATGATCGGGATTTCAGGTTGGTCAAAGGTTAAACAGTAAAGGTGTCCCATGAACTACAAGGTCGTAGGGGAGCGAGGCGTCGAGCTCTACTTCTTAGGGGCCAGCATATTGGAGGGCGGCGCCCATTCTACTCTCCCTCATGCTTCCTTCCTGGCCCTTAAGAGAGCAGGCACCCATTTACAGCTGGGGGACACTGGGGGGACTGTACTGAAGCAAGGCGCGCAAACATGGTCACCCCCAAGTGGTAACCCACGTTGCCTCTGCTTACCTTGGCTGGGGGACAGCGACGTGCTCCGCCACTGAAGCTAATCCATTCCCCATGTGTGTGTGTGTGTGTGTGTGTCGTGGTGTGTTTAATGTTTCGGATGATCCCTTTGATAAATACTCTCTCTCTCTCTCTCTCTCTCTCTTCTCTCTCTCTCGCGGAGGGAGAGGGGGGGGGGGGCGATCACGTAATGGACAGGTGAAGACGTACAGAATTGCTCTATTTTGTATTTTTGTGAATTAGTAGCTAGTTTTTTAGCTGGCCTTAGTATTTCATTGTTTGCATTACAGTTAGATAAGGAGGATGGGACTATCGCTGCCGTTGTTTAGGAGTTTTGTGGGACCTTTGCGGAAGTATTGCTGCTTCCTGTCCAAAACGGGCAGATTTCAATCGGCCATTCGGACCTCCATCTGACGCTAAAAAAGAGGCGAGATGGTGTACTGTTAGGACGGACCTCACTATCTCTTCGGGTGGCTTTTGTCAGTGTGGTGATGTGAGACCAACCTGGACCCTCCCCTAATCTGCAGGCCAAGGCCGCGAACGTTGAGGCAAACCAGCTTGACGAGTAGGTTGCTGGTGGTCGACGCACATCGCAGGAAGAAGATGCACGGAACACTAAAGCCACAGTGCAGCTGTGCCTGCCAGACACTACAACCATACACTGTAGACAGGAGTCTTTCCTACAGTGGCTCTGCTGAGACATTTACCCGATGACGACAAAGTTGGGAGAAAAGTGGAGAACCTATTAAAGTCAACAACGGCGCTTATGAAGAATTGAGATCCAGTTATTGACAAATCAGTGTTCATGCTAAAGCGGAAATGTTGTGCGTATAGAAAGATGTGAACAATCTTAGGACTGAAATGCTGAGTTTAAAAAACAAATCAAATACAGAACGAATGGTCCGAGTGGAACTAACTGAGAAAAAGAAAGCAGACGATCAGAGGCGGTCAAGACGAAAACAACATATTATTCATGCATGGCAAAAGAAAGTACACGAGACTGGAGCTGCTTGTGAAATGTTTCGGTGAAAATCTTCGAAAAAATGGATGTAGCAGCTGTTAAGTTTGATAGTGTGCAAGGATAATTCTAAAACCCAACTCTCCCATTCTTGCCAGGTGTAGTTTTTATAGCTAAGCTGTGTAAGCATATTGAAGGCTAAAAACACGTTTGAAAGGTTCAAGGATTTTTGTAGACGACGCATTTTTCCAAAAAACAGTAGAGATATTCGGCACATTGACCCCCTACTTACAGAGGGCTAGGCTGAGGGCAAAAATGTGAGACTGTCTTGTGATCATTTGATCAATAATGGCGAAAGGATGACCCTTAATGATCTTCAAAGAAGGAATAGCTTGATGCGGCAATCCACTCATCTGCCATAGTCTCAATTTACAGGGGGGTAGGAAAAGTAAAGGATGACACCGGTCCCTCGCCTCAGTTAGACACTCATGTAATAGGCTTAGCCAAGTGAGGCTTGAAGCAGATGAGGGTGACCAACACACACACAGGGCTAGCAAAGACAGTCTGACTTTGCTACAGCTAACACAAGCTGACCTGAGTTATTGTAGGCAGTCTTTTACTAAAGAGCCTTCTTTAACCACTGTTGATAGCATAACTGCATTGTCTTGTTATGTCAATGCAATTGGTGAAAGAGTCAGTCTTGAGGGTGTGGATCAAATTGAATTGTGGGCCATACAGATTAAAACAAATACAGCTTTTTATTTTTGTTTGGACCGGTACCTGGATTGTTTATTTGTCAAAACTGGCTGATAGAGCTTTTGTAACTTATAGTGCATGCTTTGATTTTTATGTCTGACAGAAAGTTCCTGGACAAATGTCCGCCAGATGTTTTACCGGTTATAAGGCATCTGTAAGTCAGCAATGTAAAGTTAGCATCAAGGGAGGCGATCTCGTGGTTTATTTTGTTTAATAAGGCATGAGTTATCTGCCTTTGTTGAATTTTTTAGTGTTCCATATCCTCTATTTGCATTTTTTCTCTGTGACAAATCTCTGTAGTGTACAGCAAGAAATGTTTTGCTTGTCTGTGTGGATATCCCACCGAAGGTTCGCCTTTTTTACATGTTTGACACTGATTAATGGAAATTAGCTATGTTGGAAGAATGTTTAGTCAATTTTTGTGTTGGTGACACAGGTATGAAGTAGATATAATAATATGTGGAGACTTACCAGCAGGACTCAAATTTATCTTGTCAGCAGGTAGAAACTGACTTTAGTTAGATGTCCACCGTAAAGTATGTCTCTCAGCAGCAATCGTTAATTCTGAAGATTGTGTTCTCAACAATAAGGTAAATTATTTATTGAATATGTGCACTGTTTAGTTTCCAAATTCTAAATGGCGTATGTAATGGTTGACCCCAAGGCCGCTATACATACATTTCTGATGGAGGATGTAGTATGTTAATGATTATTTTTTAGTGTCAGATGATTTGATTCCTCAGATTTTTGACCCATGTCGTTATGTTTGTTGCTGAGCGTTCTGATTTGATCACCTTCCTGTAGAATTATAGATTAATCAGTATATAATCCGATGTGGAAACTGAGAAGCCTTGTTATGGAAAAGTTTGTATGGGATGAAACAAACTCTCAGTTTATAAGAAAATCTCCAGGATGTGAACATGTGTGAAATTTTATAATGGCCTTTCAGATGATTGGATGAGAGAACATTAATGTAGCTTTAGATTTGTTTAACGGTTTCATTAAAAGCCAGTGCTGATTGTATGAAGAAACCGGTTACATATCATTAAGGTCCATCAAATGAAACTTGGTTGCTAATGAATGTAAAAGTCTGAAATATAAGGTCTCAGCAAAACTACTGAAGACTTTTCGAAAAAACCGTAAGAAATGAGGACAACAAAAACGTCTACTGTGTCACAAGAAGAAGAATTATAAATGCATGCTGAACGAAAAAAGAAACAGTGTAATAAACCTTACTTGCCGATATGATGTCATCTATCTTTCTCAAATCCAGTTCTGGCAAGTGTTAAGAAGGCGTCATTTAGAAAAAGTCCGTCCAAGAATAGCTATCCGTATGACAGCTGGTTTTCAACATTTCAAACCCTGTTGGAAGAAGATCATTAGCCAACTCCATGATTTACTGATGTTGACAGGTGCTGGAACTGAGGAAGATTTAGATCGTCCCATATCTAAAGCTGAAATATTAGGGCACTTAGAAATTAAAAAGAGTGAGAAAGCAGCGGGGTCTGATAAATCATGGTGAATTGCTCAAATATGGCGGTGAAAATAATTGATTTTCCTTCTAAAATATTAAACAAAATTTTGATGATGGTTCTTTTTCCTGATACCGGGGCTGAGTCTATAATACTAACATTGCATAAAAGGGTGATGTTGATAACCCTAATAACTACGGGGAATTTCTCTTACTGACATAAGTAGTAAGATATATTAGTACTATCTTAACAATATGTTACAGGAATGGGTTATGAAGCATAATATTACAGGAGAGCCCAAGCTGGTTTAACGAGAGGATACTCCACTATAGATCATATGTTTACTATGTTGCGTTTGTTACAGAAACAGTTGCTCATAACGTACGCTCTATGTTTTTTATAGCATTTAATGACTTTGAAAAAGCATTGTTCTGTTAACAGGAACTTGTTGTGGCCCTATTCTCCTGAAAAATGGTGTGACGGGTAAAACTATCGATGTTTGCGAGCACTGTATCAGCTGTCTAGAAGCAGAGTCAGATGTGGAACTAAAGAGACTGACCTAATCTTACTGTACCACTGGTGTTAAACCGGGTGTGATGTCGCCCCTTATTGTTTTCTGTTTTTATCAAAGTGTTAGCTAGAGACATCAATCCCTACTAGGTTAAACATGGATGCCACTGTCCAGGATATCTCAGAGTGTTTATACTTAGGCTTGTGATGCTGTATTCTCCTGCTATCGAAACAGTTGTAGGCTTACAAAAGCAATTTAAACAGCTTAAAGTGCTGCAACATCACTGGATTCTAAGGTTAATCTGAGTACGAGTGAATATCGTTGTATTCAGAAAAGGTGAATATTTAGTGTCATGAACAATGTTGTACAATGGAATATCTGTGTGATTAATGTAATAAATATTTAGGAATCTGTTTTTCTATAGTTAGTTTCACACACTGCATGTAAAGAGTCTGCAAGTCGGGTAAACGCCGCTTGTTATTTGTGTTGAAAAACTACGACTTCTTGAATAATAACTCTTTTGACTTGTTCATTAGATATTGACTGCCCAAATACAACCCACTGTGTTATATGGTTCAGAACTTTGGGGCTTGGATGCGCTGTAAAACACATTGGGAATCAGTCACCTCTTTGCTTTACAAGCAGTTTATAGGCTCGATAACGTACCCTAATGATCTTGTTTATAAGTGAAACTAATAGATCCCCTTCTTTTTAATGCTGCGTAAGATGATTAGATATAGGCTTAAGATTCTGCATATGAGATGAGAGCATGCACTTATAAAACCTACAAGATGCTTTATGATTAGATGTCACTAAGGAAAAAAAACTGGGCAACCCAAATACGTACCTGTTTGTGTGACCTCGGGTTTGGATTTGTTTGCTCAGTCAAGGAGTCGGAAATTGTGGAGTTTA
Source organism: Rapana venosa (assembly GCA_028751875.1). Classification (NCBI taxonomy): domain Eukaryota; kingdom Metazoa; phylum Mollusca; class Gastropoda; order Neogastropoda; family Muricidae; genus Rapana; species Rapana venosa. The sequence continues at coordinate 51,966,108 of CM054160.1, forward strand.
TTAACGCTTTCAGCAAAGTTTGATGACTGCCGATGGCAGAATGGATGTGATCCTATACAAAACAGTGAAGATTTCAAAGTACAGACACTTTATAAAGTTGCATGATGTCAAAAATCTTATCTAAAATTGATCTGGTATACATTTGAACGAATTATGTCCTAAGTTTAGACTTGGAGTATCGATATAAGTTCATAAATTCAGCTACAGAGAACATGATATTGACGAACTTCAGGCTGCTTGCCCCTTATGTAGCAAGCACTGGAGATGAGTACATTTTGTGTTGTGCTGTCAGTTTTTGAGATGTTAGGAGAAACTACATCCTGGTAAATATATTAGACAGCCTATTTTATTAGACTCCACTGTTTACTCCTGGCCATCAGTCATCCTGAGGTTGTGCGCCAGCCTCACTTTCTATTTGGTAGAGCTTTCAGAATAAGAGGATAAAGTTATCCTAAGTGATATTTATGTAGCTGACTTTTTGAATACAGTAACATGTTGTCGTGTGTGTGTGTGTTTATTTATTATTATTATTATTTTGTGAACCAAAATACTAAAGCAGTTTCGGCAACCCCCTTCTGTATGGGCCAATGCCTTTTGGTGAATAAAATCATTCGAGTTCGAGTTCGAGTGCTCTCTTATCTCTCTCTCTCTCTCTCTCTCATCTCTCTCTCTCTCTCTCTCTCTCTCTCTCTCTCGCTCGTCGGCTCGCTCGCTCGCTCGCTTTCATTCAGAGGCATGTATATGCATCCACTGTTGTTTGATGTCCACTTGTTTTGAATGGGAATCAGCTTAACAAAGATCATTCCACAAAGCTTAAAGAAAACTGAAACGACTTGACCCAAAAAACTATTTCTTGTTGTACTATGACTGAAGTAATGCCTAGGGTTTTGAGTAGCGTCATTGTTGATGAAAAAGTTATCTGTAAGCACTTAAAGGCAATCCATATTAACAAATCTCTAGGCCAGATGGTATTGTGGATGAACCCTTGAAATTCTGCGCTCCTGAGCTTGCGTTGTCTTCAACATGTTCCGGCCTCCCTTGGATATTGTCCGTCCTAGTTATTTGGAAAAAAACTTTACCAATGTAATACTCTTCCAAAGAAACCAATCTTCTCGGGCCTACGATTTTAGACCTGTGCTCTTCCTCTCTTGTGATGAAAACGCTAGAAAAAATCGTAAATCTCTCATTCCTATTCCGCTACCGAGAAAGACCTGGAACCACTACAATTTGTGTACTGGTCACGAAGGGTTGTCGAAGATGCCAAACATTCATTTTGAACAGTAGTATAGCCACTTGGAACACCTGACTTCATGCCAGATATTTACGCTGACTTTAGTTCAATATTAATACAATGCAGCCTCATGTCCTTGTTCACAAATAATTTCAAAATTTTGACCGTAGACAATCAACTTGTTCGTTTCCTATTGAATTTTTAACCAACTGACACAAGCGTGTTTTGTCACCAAAATCTTCTTTTGGTTAGATGAGTTGTTTTTTTTTCCAGTAGGTTAGTTAGCGTTGTATTCCTTCTCTTTTGATACACGGCAAACACATATACTATGCATTTGTTTATGATTTTTTTTGGCATTTATTTTTTGGGGCACTGAAATATTATGAGGCACTATTTATATTATTCACACGATAGAATAGACTTTAATTTTTTTTTAAAAATGCCTTGTTTAAGTGAAACAACACAAAACAACAAACTAACATCAACAAATTAAAGGGAAAATCAATTGAAAACAACAGCAAAACACCCAGCACTCCATCCCCAAAGAAAACCACAACATAATCCCCCACACACGCGCGCGCGCGCGTGTGTGCACACTCACTTGTCACACACACCATAACATACACACACACACACACACACACCAACACCTATATATATATATATCTATATATATATATATATATATATATACTATATATTCTATTTATATATATATTCTCAGAGAAGAACAGCAGCAGCTTCTGTCATTCCATGCTCACGACGCAATTCCCGGGGGAAAAGTGACTCTGAGTTGAAAAAGTCTCTACATATCCACTAGGGCCTTAGAGGGTCAGGTATTCTCCTCTTCTGTCCCCTCTCCCTCCCTCTTTCATCCTCTTCTCTTTGAAACATGTCAAAATCTTCATTTTTCTGACACACAATAAATAATACACTGCCACAGTTTTATCACATATTGCATCATTGGCATTGAAACAATCATTACAATATTCCCTGAGTGCAAAAGCACTTGGGTTTTGAAACTATGTCCTTTGCTAGCTTTAACTGTATTTTTAGCATGTTTTCAATAGCGGAGATAAGAAATGCCATTATCTTTGAACAAACAAGAATTGCATATTTCACTCTGTCAATGTACTGTTCTGTATGTTTTCATTTTTTATGTGCTGCCTAAAGAGTGCAAACACTGGCTTTTTGTTTTCCAAATTAACACTTATAACTGAAGGAAACTTTGACAAGTTAACATATAATCCAGTGCTACATCAGAAGCTGTGATGGGTATCCTTACCAAATCTGACCAGTTATGTTAGACTCTAATGTTTCCACTATTACTAAGGTTTAGAAAGTTCTTGAAATCAGTCCAAAACTTGATGGTTATATTGCTAAGACCAAAAGCGGTGTTCTATGTTTCTTTGCGTCTTTGCAAAAGTGCATGTACATTTATCATGTTCAGCTAGGACAACATGATGTTTTGCAGGCTAGCGATGTGGTTGCAACAATTCTGTGAATGAGTCTTATCTGGAATCATTTAATAAATATAATAATATATAATAACAACACATGGAATTTAAACAGCGCTATATGTGGAAATCGACAAATCAAATTGCTCTTCATTATCCTAGACTTTCACTGCAGCCAGTTACAATTAATAGGATTTTTACAAATTCAAAAGTAAACCACACACGCGCACAATTACAGTTTATTACAATTCACATTTTAAACACCACGCCCCCCCCCCCCAACACAAAACGGTTGTCACTCGGGCCGCTGCTGGGGGGGGGGGGGGAGGTTGGGTATTGAGGGAGGGACGAAATGAGATGAACAAAACAGAGGGGAGGAATCTTAGGTGGGGGGTTTGAAAATAAATGGTCTTTAGGCTGATTTAAAAGCATCATAAGTAGGCTTTTGACGAAGGGAGAGAGGGAGGTCGTTCCAGACACAGGACAGAAACAGAGAAAGAGCGACGGTCAATAGTGGTTGGTTGAACTCTAGGTATTCTTAAGCACAAGGTCTCTGCAGCGAGCGGAAGGAACGAGAAGGAGGTACAAGTTGAAGACATTCACAGAATGGTAGGAAGGTGCTGTTTTGTGGAGAATGAGTAACAGAGGGTACTGATCATCATCGTGTCCCTCTTGGCACAGGAAAAAACTTACTGTTCAAAGAGGAATATAAATGCATGCTTGAACGAAAAAAAAAACAGTATAATAAGACCTTACTTGCAGATATGATGTCATCTATCTCTTCTCAAATCCAGTTCTGGAAAAGTGTTAAGAAGGCGTCATTTAGAAAAAGTCAGCCAAAGAATAGTATATCAGTTGACAGATGGTTTCAACATTTCAAAACCCTGTTGGAGAAAGACTCATTAGCCAACTCCATGATTACTGATGTTGACAGTGATGGAACTGAGGAAACGATTTTGATCGTCCATATCTAAAGATGAAATTTAGGGCACTTAGAAAATTAAAGAGTGAGAAAGCAGCCGGTCCTGATAAAATCATTGGTGAATTGCTAAAATATGGAGGTGAAAATATGTGCTTTTCCTTCTAAAACTTTTCAACAAAATTTTTGATGATGGTCTTTTTCCAGATAACTGGGCTGAATCTATAATACAAAACATTGCATAAAAAGGGTGATGTTGATAACCCTAATAACTACCGGGGAATTTCTCTTACTGACATAAGTAGTAAGATATATAGTACTATTATTAACAATAGGTTACAGAATGGGTTATGAAAGAATAATATTACGGGAGAGCACCAAGCTGGTTTTAAGAGAGGATACTCCACTATAGATCATATGTTTACTCTGCTTGCGTTTGTACAGAAACAGTTTGCTCATAACCGTAAGCTCTATGTAGCATTTATTGACTTTGAAAAAGCATTTGATTCTTTTAACAGGAACTTGTTGTGGCCTATTCTCCTAAAAAATGGTGTGAAGGGTAAACTATTACGATGTTTGAGAGCCATGTATCAGATGTCAGAAGCAGAATAAGATGTGGAACTAAAGTGACTAGACATAATATACTGTACCACTGGTGTTAAACAGGGTGATGTATGTAGCCCCTTATTGTTTTCTGTTTTTATCAATGAGTTAGCCAGAGACATCATCAATAATGGTAAACATGTGCCACTTTCCCCCAAGATTTCTCAAGTTTGTTTATTCTTCTGCTTGCTGATGATGTTATCCTGCTATCTGAAACAGTTGTAGGCTTACAAAAGCAGTTAAACAGCTTAAACAGTGCTTCAACAGCACTGGATCTTAAGGTTAATCTGAGTAAGAGTAATATCGTTGTATTCAGAAAAGGTGGATATTTAGCTGCTCATGAAAAATGGTTGTACAATGGAAATATCATGCCTGTGATTATGTATATAAATATTAGAATCTGTTTTCTACTAAGCTTAGTTCACAACTGCATGTAAAGATCTGGCAAGTCGAGGTAAACGAAGCTTGTTATTTGTGTTAAAAATACAACGAATATTGAATAATAACTCTTTTGACTTGTTCATTAAGATATTTGTTTGCACAAATACAACCCACTGTTTTTATATGGTGCAGAAATTATGGGCTTGGATGCAGCTGTAACACATGTGAATCAATCACCTCTTGCTTTAAAGCAGTTTTTAGGCTTAGATAGACGTAACACCTAATGATCTTGTTTATAGTGAAACTAATAGATACCCTCTCTCTGTTAATGCTGCTGTAAGATGCATTAGATATTGGATTAAGATTCTGCATATGAATGAGAGCAGGCTACCTTTAATCCTACAAGATGCTTTATGATCTAGATGTCAAAGGGAAAAACAATGGGCAACCCAAAAACGTACCTGTTTGTGTGAACTCGGGTTTGGATTTGTTTGGCTCAATCAAGGAGTCGGAAATGTAGAGAGTTTATTAACGCTTTCAGGCAAAGATTGATTGACTGCCGATGGCAGCAATGGAGTGATCATATACAAACAGTGAAAGATTTCAAATGTACAGACAATTTATAAGTTCGCATGATGTCAAACCTTACCTAAAACTTGATATGGATATACATTTGAAAAGAATAATGTCTAAGTTTTAGACTTGGTGTATCAGATATAAATGTTTCATAAATTCAGATACAGAGAACATGATATTGACGACCTTCAGGCTGTTATGCCCATTATGTAAGCAACCCGGAGGATGAAGTACATTTTGTCTTGTGCTGTCCAGTATTTGAGGATGTTAGGCAGAACTACATCCCTGTTAAATATAGTAGACAGCCTAATTTATTTAGACTCTGTTTACTCCTGGCATCAAGTCATCCTGAGTTGTGCGCAGCCTCACTTTATATTTGTGTAAGCCTTTCAGAATAAGAGAGATAATGTTATCCTAATGATATTTTTGTAGCTGACTTTTGTTATACAGTAACATGTTGGTCTGTGTGTGTGTGTGTGTTGCGTTTGGATTGTTTGTTAATTTAAAACCAAAATACTAAGCATTTCGGCAACCCCCTTCATGTTTTGGGCCAATGGCCTTTTGTGAATAAACTTCGAGTTCGATTTCCCATTTCTCTCTCTCCCCTCCTCTCTCTCTCTCACTCTCTACCCTCTCCTCCTCATCTCTCTCTCTCTCTCTCTCCCCCTCCTCCCTCCCCCCACTCAAAGATTTATTCATTTAGATTGTGAGCACTCGCTTTTGAAAGATCAGTAAGACAAGTATTGTACAAGGGAAGAAACGAGCAACGACTTGGACGCCAAATAAACGATTTCTGAGTTGTACTGCTAAACAGTGAAAGCAGTTTTTGAGACAATAGGGGGGTTTGTAGGATGAAAAGTATGGAAAAGGGCACAAAGGAATAAAAATTAACAAAATCATGACCGAGGACCTGAAGTACATGGGATTTGAAACGGAATTGGCGGGGAGGAATGACAGGTGATTAAGTGACAGTAACAACAAAAAATTTGGTTACAAGGACATACTTTGTTACGGGAAAACATCCAAGGCTTGGATAGGGGAGGGAAAGGCAATGATACCTCTTGCCAATAGAACAGGCTTCTTCAACGCCTAGAGGGGATTGACCCCTGAAAAGGTCATCAGATCAGAAAAGCTAGAAAAAAGGATGGAAGGGATCCTTTTATTCCTGACAGAATCCAGACAGAGAGGAAGGGACCCTTTGACCACTAAATTCTGACCAGGGGTCCAAGACGGGTGATGTAGATAAGTCGGGGTTTCATTGTGAACAAAGGTTTGTAGTAAGCCCTTGGAAGAAAAGTGACTTGTTGCTGATGATTGTGTGATTTAGTTCAGGTTTTAAGCATGCGCACCATGTCCTTGGTAAAACGAATAAAAATTTTCAGAAAATTTTTGACTGGAAAAATGTTCCGAAAAAAATTTTTGAATTTTGTTTAGAAGAATACAGGAAGCACTGCTAGGAGGTGTCTCAACAATCTGCTGTTGTTAAAAGATTTTTTCGTGTTTTCAGAAGGTAGTTGCGGAGTACTGTCATAAAACTCTTGACTGTAACTGATACCTATGCCACAGATTCTTTTGTTAATGATCTTGGAAAGATGTCCGAGCACAGAAAAATAAAATCCTATCAAATCCCCAACAATAAATAGACGTGTTAAGGTTTTTTTTTTTTTTTTTTTTTTTTTTTTTTTTTTTTTTTTTTTTTTTTTTTTTTTTTTTTTTTTTTTTTTTTTTTTTTTTTTTTTTTTTTTTTTTTTTTTTTTTTTTTTTTTTTTTTTTTTTTTTTTTTTTTTTTTTTTTTTTTTTTTTCCCCCCCTTTTTTAAAAGCTTCTTTTTTTAAATTTTTTTGGATTTTTCGTAACTTTTCGGGGGGGGGTGGGGGGGGGGGGTGTGGTGTTGTGGGGGTTTAAACCAAATAAGGGTTGAAACCAATTTAGGAATTTTTAAAATTTTTGGTTCCCTCCCTTCCTTTCCTTTTCCCCTCTTCATCCCTTTTCTCCTTTTCCTCTCTCCCTCTTTTTCCCCTGGTAACGAAAAGGGCCCCGTTTCAACCCTAACTCGGACTTAAATTTGTTTAAGTACAGTCCTAAAATTTTTAAAATCGCATCCAGGGACGAAAAAACCACTGATTTATTTTTGATAAAAAAAAAATTCTTCTTTCTCCCTTTTTCCCCCCCCCCCCAATCCTTATTTCCCCTCCCTTCCCCTTTTCCCCCAAGTTAAAATTTTTTTTTTGAAATTTATTTTGGTTCCCGTTCGTCGCTGTTTTAAAAATTAAAAAGGGCTACCATTTTTCCCCAAAAGATCTTTTTTAATACCACTTAAGCACGATTTCTTGAAACTGCTTCCCCGGAAGCCTGCCCAAGACACAACCCTTTTTTTTTTTGCTTTTGGCCCTAAAGGGAACAAATAATTTCCAAAAAAAAAAAAGGGCCTTTTGGGATCGTTGGGTCTAACACATCTCAGATATCATGGCCGGGGGGTTCATAGCGTACACCCCTTTCTTCGCTATCCTCGTTGTCATCTTTTCTCCAGTTGCTGTTTCTTTGGTTCCTTTACTATCTACATTTCACATCAACTTCACACTTCAAAAAAACATCTTTTGGTTATTGCCCCCCCCCCCCCCCCCCCCCCTTTTTTTTCCCCCCCCCCCCCCCAGCGCAGACCCCAACAAGAAAAACGGGGTTTTTTTGTTCACTGAGATTTTTGGGTTTTATTTTCGCCCAACACACCCGCCCAAAAGGAAATAGGTTTTAGGTTTTTGTTTTGTTGTTTTTGTTATTTTTGGTGGAAAAATGGTTTTTAAATGGGGAAAGCTAAAAAAGGGGTTTTTTTTAAAAAAAAAAAATAATTTTTTGGGGAAAAAATGAAAAAAAGAAACCCCCAGAAACAAAACCCAAAACCGGGGGCCCCCGGGGGGGCACACCAAAAAAAAAAAATAAAACACACCCCACCCAAAAAAAATTAAAAAAAATGAAAAAATAAAAATTTAAAAAAAGGCAAAAAGGGGTTTTAGTAGAAGTTTTGGAAAAATATTTTTTAAAAACCCTATTAAATGGGCCAAAAGGGCCCCGGGAATCTCCCCGGGGCCCCCCTTACCCCTTTTTAAAAAAAATTTTTAAATAAAAGACCAAAAAAAAAAACCCACAAAAACCGGGAATTTGAAAAAACCAAAAATTTTCCAGGGGTAACATTGAAAAATTGCCTCAGTTTTTCCCCATAGCCCCAAAAGGTGGCCTTTTTTGAAAACCGGGCAAATGAAAAAAAGCCTTTTTTTTTGGGGGGGGTTCCCGATGAAAATTTTTTTTTTTTCCCCTTTTTAAAAAATTTTCTAAATTTTTCGTTTCCTTTTTTTTTTGGGTTTTTTTGTTTAAATTTTTTAAAAAGGAAAAAAACCCAAAATAAAAAGTTTTTTTTAAAAAAGGGGTTTTTAAAAATTTTTCCCTTCCAAAAGGAAAAAGTTTTTTAAAACCTTAAAAGGCATTTTTGGGGTTTTCTGGAATTTTAAAGCAAAAATAAATAAATAAAAAAAAAAAAAAAAATTTTTTTTTTTTAAAAAAAAAAAAACCCCCAAAAAAGGGGAAAAAAACCCAAAAAAAGGGTTTTTTTTTGGGGGGGGGTGGGGGGGGGGGCCCCCAAAATTTAAAAAATTTTTTTTAAAAAGGGGCCGAAAAATTTAAAAAAAAAAAAAGGGGTTTTTAAAAAATTTTTTTTAAAAAAAAAAAAAAAGGGGGGGTTTTTTTTAAAAAATTTTTTAAAAAAAAATTTTTTAAAAAATTTTTTAAATTTTTTTTTTTTTAAAAAATTTTTTTAAAAAAAAAACCCTTTTTTTGGTTTTTTTTAAAAAAAAAAATTTTTTGGAAAAAACCGGGGCCCTTTTCCAAAGGGGTTTTTTTTGGGGGAACAAAAAAAAAAAAAATTAAAAAAAAAACCCCCCCCAAAAAAAAAAAAAAATTTTTTTTTCCCAAAAATTTTTCCCCCCCCCCCCCCTTTAAAACCCTCCCCCCCCCCTCCCCCCTTTTCCCCCCCAAAAAACCCAAACCCCCCCCCCCCCCCCCCGGGGGGAAAAAAAATTTTTAAAAAAAAAAAATAAAAAAAAATTTTTAAAAAAACCCCCCAAAAAAAAAAAAAACCCCCCAAAAACCAAAAAAAAAAAAAAAATTTTTTGGGTTTTTTTTTTTTTTTAAAAATTTTAAAAACCCCTTTTAAAAAACCCCCAAAATTTTTAAATTTTTGGGGGGGAAAAATTTTTTTTTTTGGGGGGGGGGTTTTTAAAAAACAAAAGGGGGGTTTTTAAAAAAAAATTTTTTGGGGCTTTTTTAAAAAATTTTTTTTAAAATTTTTTTTTTTTTTTTGGGGTTTTTTCCCTTTTTTTTTTTTTTTTCCCAATTTTTTGGTTTTAAAATTTTTTTTTTTTTTAAAAAATTTTGGGGGGGGGGGGGTTTTTTTTTGGGGTTTTTTTTTAAAATTTTTTTTTTTCCCCCCTTTTAAACCCCCCCCCTTTTTTTTTTTTTAAAAATTTAAAAAAAAAAACCCCCCCCAAAAAAATTTTTTTTTTTTTCCCCCTTTTTTTTTTTTTTTTTTTTTTTTTTAAAAAAACAAAAAAAAAAAAAAAATTTTAAAATTTTGGGGGAAAAAAAAAAAAAAAAAAATTTTTTTTAAAAAAAATGAAAAAAAAAAAAATTTTTTAAAAAAAAAAAATTTAAAAAAATTTTTTTTTGGGGGAAAAAAATTTGGGGGTTTTGGGAACCCCGGCCCTTTTGTTTGGTTTTTTGGGCCCCTTTTTTTGGGGGGCCCCCCCAAATTGCCCCCCCCCCCTTTTTAAAAAAAAAAACCCCCCCTTTTTTTCCCAAAAAAAAACCCCAAAAAAAAAAAAAAAAATTTTTTTGGGGTTGGGTTTTTTTTTCCTTTTTTGGGGGGGGGGGTTTTTTTTTCCCCCCTTTCCCCTTTTTTTTTGGGAAAATTTTGGGGGGGTTTTTTTTTCCTTTAAAAAAAAAAGGGGGTAAAAAAAAAAAAGGGGGGAATTTTGGGGTTTTAAATTTTTTTTAAATTTTTTTCCCTTAAAAAAAAAAAAAAAAAACCCCAAAAAAAAAAAAAAGGGGGGAAAATTTGGGGTTTTTTTTTAAACCCTGCCCCCCGGGTTAAATTTTGGGGGCCCCCCCCAAAAAAACCATCAAAATTTTTCCCCCCCAAAAAGCCTTAAAAAAATAAAAAAGGGGTTTTAAAAAAAAAAAAACCCCCAAAAAACCCCCCTTTTTGGGGGGTTTTAAAACCCAAAAAATTTTTAAAAAATTTGGGGAAAAGGGGGGTTTAAAAAAAGGGGATTTTTTTTTTTAAAAAAAAAAAAAAAATTTTTTTTTCCCCCCAAAAAAGGGGGCCCTTTAATTGGCCAAAAAAAAAAAAAAAAATTTACCAACACCCCAAAAAAAACCCCCGGGCCCCCCCAAAAAAAAAAAGGGAAAAAAAAAGGGGAAAAATTTTAAAAAATTAAAAAAAAAAAACCCCCCTTTTTAAAAGGGGGTTTTTTTGGGGGAAAAAAAAAGGGGAAAAAAAAACCCCCCCCCCTTTTTCCTTTTCCCCCGGAAAAATTTTCCCCCCCCAAAACCCAAAAAAAAAAGGGGGGGGGGGGAAAAAAAAAAAAAAAAACCCCCCTTTTTTTAAAAAAACCCCCCCCCGGGGAAAAAACCCCCCTTTTTTCCCCCAAAAAACCCCCCCCCCTTTTTTAAAAAAATTAAAAGGGAAAGGGGGGGGGGTTTTTTAAACAAAAAACCGGGGGGAAAAAAAAAAACCCCAAAAAAAAAAAACCCCCCCAAACCTTTTTAAAAAAGGAAAAAATTCCCCAAAACCAGGGGAAAAAGGGGGGGTTTCCCCAAATTTTTAAAACCCCCCAAAAAAAAGGGGGTTTTTTGGGGCCCAAAACCCCCCCAAAAAAAAAAAGGGGGGGGGTTACCAAAAAAAAACCCCAAAACGGAAAAAAAAAGGGAAAAACCCCCCAAAAAAAAAAAAGGGGGGGGAAGGTTTTTCCCAAAAAAAAAAAAAAGGGCCCAAAAACCCCCAAAACCCTTTTTAAAAAAGGGGTTTTTCCCTTTTCCCAAAACAAAAAACCCCCCCCCCCTTTTTTTTAAAAATTTTTTAAACCAAAAGGAAAAAAACCCGGGAAAGGGGGGAAAAAAAACCCCCAAAAAAAAAATTTTTTAAAAAAACCCCCAAAAGGGTTTAAAAAAATTTTTTAAAAACCTTTTCCCCCCCCTTTTAAAATTTTTAAAATTTTAAGAAACCCCCCCCTTTTTTTTTTAAAATTTTTTGGCCCCCCCAAACCCCCAAATTTTCCCCGGGGGGGGAAAAAAAAAAAAAAACCCCCCAAACCCTTTTTTTTTTAAAAAACCCCGGGGGTTTTTTTTCCCCCCCCCCGGGGCCCCCCCCAACAACTTTTTTGGGGGGCCCCGGGGGAAGTAAAAAACCAAATTTTTTAAAAAGGAGAAAAAAAAAAAAGGGGGGGCCCTGGGGGGGGGTTTTTTTAAAAAAAAAAGAAAATTGGGGCCCAAATTTTTGGGGGGAAAAACCTTTTAAAACCTCCCCCCCGGGGGAAAAAAAAAAAAACCCGAAACCCGGGCCCCAACCCAAAAAAAAAAAAAAAAAAAATTTCCCAAAAATTTTAAAAAAAAAAAAATTTTTAAAAAATTTTTACGGGGCCCCAAAACCCCAAAAAACCCAAAAAAACAAAAAAATTTTAAAAAATTTTTTAAGGGAAAACGGGGGGGAAAAAACCCCCTTTTTGGAAACCCAAAAAAGGGGGAAAAAACCCTTCCCAAAAAAAGGGAAAAAAATTTTTCCCCCCCCCCCCGCCCAAAAAAAATTTAAAGGGCCCCCCCAAAAAAAAACAAAAAAAGGGGGGCCCCCCCCAAAAAAAAATTTTTCCCCCCCGGGGCCCGGGGGGGGAAAAAAGGGTTCCCCGGGGAAAAAAAATTTTTTTTCCCCCCCCCCCAAAGGGCCCGGGGGGGTTTTTGATTTTTTTTTTAAAAAAAAGGTTAAAAAATTTTTAAAAAATTTTTTTTTTTTTTTTAAAAAAAAAAAAATTTTGGGGAAAAAAGAATTTTTTAAAAAAAAAAAGGGGAAAAACCCCAAAAAAAAAAACCCCCTTTTAAAAAATTAAAAAAAAACCCTTTTAAAAAAACCCGGGAAAAAACCCCCCAAAAAAACTTTTTTAAAAAAAAAAGGGTTTTTAAAAAAGGGTTTTTTTAAAAAGGTCAAAATTTTTTAAAAAAAAAAAAACCAAAAAATTTTAAAAAAACCAAAAAAAAAAATTTTTAAAACAAAATTTAAAAAAAAGGTTTTAACCCAAAAAAAAAATTTTTCCCCCCCCCCCAAAAAATTTGGGAAAATTTTAAAAGGTTTTTTTTTTTTTTTTTCCCCCCCAAAAAATTTTATTAAAAGGGAAAAAAATTTTAAACCCCCAAAAAAAAACCCCCCCTTTTTTAAAGAAAAAAAAGTAAAATGTTCGGCCACTCACCCCCCCAAAAACACTTGCCCAAAAAGTCTGCGGGAAACATAAGGGGGCAGAAGGGGGGGGAAGACAGAAAAAAGTCATGGATGGACAACATCAGAGAATGGCCCAGGATGAATGACTGGGGCCTTGCGCGAGCCGGGGGCCCCGGAATGGAGGGAGGAGGCTTACCACGGATCGTCTTTATGTCTCCCCCGACCCCCAAGGTCAGGGTCTGTGTTGGGTGAAGTAAGGGGGGGTGGAGGAAAAAAAAAATAAAAACTTTTGTTAAAAAAGGGAACCTTTTAAAAAATTTTTCAAAAAGCAAAAAATGGAGGAATAAGCTGTTTTTGAAAAATTTTTTGGTTAAAAACCCCCGGGGGAAAAATTTTTGCCTTTTGAAAACCCAAAATTTTTGGTGGTTTAAAAAATTTTTAAATTTGGGGGGTGGGGGGGGAAAATTTTTTTAAAAATTTTTTTCTCATTTTTACAAGGGTTTTTTTCCCGAAAATTTAAAACTTTTCTTCCCTATTTAAAAGGTCCTTTATAAAAGGTTCCCTTTGAAAATTTTTTTAAATGCTCCCCTTTTTTAAAAAAATGCCTGGCAGGTTTCCCCTTTGAAAGGTTCGCAAAAATTATTTTTGTTTTTTTTACTTGTTGCCCCGTTCAAAATTTGGTAAAAAGGGGTTTGTTAAAATTTGGATTTTGGCCTTGATCTGTTCGCCAAAAAATTTTTTTATCGATGGGTTTTGGGGAAAAACTTTTCCTGAAATTGGGAAAAATTTTGTTTTTTACGCTCTCGTGTTTGAATTCCATGGGGTACGGGGGGTGTTTTACCCAGTTTTTTTCCTTTATTAAAAGTACCTAAAATTGGAAAAGGGGCAGGGTTTTTTTTTTTTTCTTTATTCGTTTCTGATGGGTTTTTTTAATCACCCTCTTCCTCGTTTGTTTTAAAAAAAAAGGGGTTTTCCCCAAAAGAAAAAAATTTTAAAAGGGGGGGGTTTTTTTTGGGGTGCTGGGGAAAAGGTTTTTAATTTTAAAGAATTTTTTTGTTTTTTTGGGTTTTAAATTTTTAAATTGATTGTTTAAAATTTTAAAAAAAACTTTAGGGGGAAAAAAATTTTACAAAAATGGTTTTTTTCAAAAAAAAAAGGGGATCCTCGGGGATTTTAAAAAAATTTTTACCCTTTTTTTCAAAATTTTTACTGAAAATTTTGGGTTGCAAAAACCCCCCCGAAAAAATTTTTAAAGGAAATTAAAAATTCGGGCCCCAAGGGCACCTTTTTTGGGGGTCTTTTTTTTTTTTCTTTTTTTTGCTTAGTATTTTAAAAAATTCAAAGATGGTTTTTTTTTTTAAAACTTAATTTTCTTTAAAATTGGGGGGTTTTAAAAAAAGTTGGTTGATAAGGAATTTTGTTGGTGGTTAAATATTTTACCCTTTTTTTTTTAAAACCCCGTTTTGTTAGAACTCCAAAAATGTTTGAATTCTTTTGTCGGAAGGGATTTGACCGGGTTATTTTTTTATGAATACAGAGAGGGACACTGGGTTGTTGGTATATGGAGGCTTTGGGCTTTGTGATGTTGCATTATAATTTACCTGGGGCTTAAATCACTAAATGGTTCCCTATGCTGAAAATGGTACGTTAAATTTGAAAGACAAAAAGAAATTAAAAGGACTGGGTGCTGAAATGGTTAAGGGGAAGTGGTGGTTTTTTTTTAAGGGTTTACTTTCGACAAAAGTTTTAAATGGGTAAAATTTCCAAGGGGAAAAGAAGTTTTACAGTAATAGATGTTTTCAAAGATAGGGAGCCTCGAAGGTTTTTAAATTTACCAGATTGGTTTAAAATTTCAAGTGGGGTTGAGAGAAGGATGGAAAAGTTATTAATGGAAGTAAAGGGTACCTAAGGGCACCAAAAAGTTTAGGGGCTGGGGAATATCCTTATTTAAAAGGTAATGTTAGAGGTAAAATTGGTCTAAGAATAGATTCCAAAAGTTACCTTTGGTTAAAGGAATTAAGGTTGGCTTAAGTAGGGGGTTTTTGGGAGTGGAAAATTGTAGGAGCAGCAGTGGAGAGTAAAATGGTTTTGGGGTATTACGAGGTTAATAATGTTGTAGGAATTGAGGGGGATTGGGGAGGTTGATTTTGATTAATAGTTTAAAAGAAAAATATTTGGATAGGAGAACTGTTTGGGGTTGAAAATTTGAGGATAAGAATCTGGAAACCGCAAAATAAGAAAAAAGCACAGGGCACGGATAGAGTCCATAAAAGACCAAGAAAGAAAGCATTTATTTGAATTGTGTTAAGACTAGGGAATTTAAAGAATCAGTAAAGTCTTAATGGGCTTGAAAGCACAGATGAGACAAGGCAGTGTTTTGCAGTAATAGGAGAAAAGTGTAACTTGAACGTAGAAGAGGAGTAGTTTGGTTGTAAAAGATTTGCAAGGTTTGGGTTGAAGTTTTGGCGAGGGTATTGTTTTGTAGTGGGGGAACCATGACTGAAGTTGTAACATGATACATATGGGAGTCAGGGGGAAAGGTTATGGGGGAAAGGGTTGTTAAATCTTGGTCTGAGTTGGAGATCTTGTTTTGCGTCATTATTTTTCCTCAATTCTCTCTAGGCTCCCCTTTTTAAACTCTCGTCTCTCTTAACATACACACAAAACTATCAAAAAAGGGAAAACCCCCAAGGCCCCAATCCTATTACGACAAAAAAAAGCAGAAACACAAAACCCACCCCACACCACACAACCGACTTGTTAAGACAAAAAACAAACCCACAACAAGAGCCCGCAAGAGGTTGATTTATATCAAAATTTAAATCATTTTTTAAAAAAAGAAAAATATATCTGTGTTTGGGAAAAAAAACGGGTTTTCTTTTTTTGGGCCATCCCCCAGTTAAATTTAAATGTAGCCCCGCTTAAGAAAAAACCCCCGAAAAAAATCCCGATACATTTGGGCAGCACAGGATAAAAAAGGCCCCCTTTTTGGGCAAAGACAAAAAACAAAAAAACAAACCACCATTTTATTTTTAAACTTTGTCCCCTAAAAAAGACTTGAGGGGTAAATTTCAAAAGAATCAGAAAAAAGTTCCTTAATAGTTTTTGGGAAAAGCAAAAAATTAGAAATCAAAAAAATTGTCCAATTTTTTTTTCCCCCGAAAAAAGGAGACAAAGTGAAATTTTTCTTTGAAATCTTTCAAAAGAAGAAAAAGTAGTTTTTGTTTTTTTATTTAAAAGTTTGTCATTAATTTGAGGGTTTTGGGAAAGGGTGTTGTTACTTTAAAGGGTTTTTTTGTTTTTTTGTTTAGTTTTGGGGTGCGAAAAATATTCCATGACAAAGAAAAATTGTAAACCCATGTATATCAAAATTTACTGTACTTTTGCCCCTAACATGTCGATTTATTGGGGCCCAAAGGCAATCCCTTTAAAATCTTTGGGGTTTTTGAGTTTTTGAGTTCTCTCTCTTTCTTTTTCCTCCTCTCTCTCTCTCCCCCCTCTTTTCTCCCCCCTCCCCTCCTCCTCTTCCCCCCTCTCTCTCTTCCCCCTCTCCCCCCTCTCTCTCTCTCTTAAACAACAAACCACACACAACACCCACACCCAAAAATCACACCAAAACAAACAACCCCCCACCCAAAAATCCCCCGGAACCAAAACCACCCCCCACCAAAATTATTCACACACAACAAAACCCCAAAACACACACACACACACACCCCCAAACACACACACCCCCCACACCCCCTACTTTTCCCCCGCCCACCACACCACCCTTTCCCCTTACCTTTCCCCTACCACACACAAACACCACCCAACCTCACACACACACCCCTCAAACACATCACCAACCCCACCCACCCATCCCCCATAGCACACACACACACACCATACCATAGCACACACCCCCCCCATCCCCCCAACCTCACACCAACACCCCACCCACACACACCCACAAAAACAAAAACCACACACAAAACCCCCGCCACCACTGCCACCCCCCTCACACCCCCCCACACACACCCCCCCTACCTCACACCCCCCTCACCCCCCCTTCTTTCTCTCTTTCTTCCCCCTCTCTTTCCCCCTCTCTTCCTCTCCTCCACACCCCAAAAAACAAAACACATACACAAACACCCACACCCCCAAACACACACACCCCTATTTAATTTGACGTTTTTGTTCCCCTCAAAGACCCCCCAAGAGAAGATGACGTCTTCCCCTTCACCATCACCCGGTCATAGGAAGTTCAGAAAGAAACGAGAAACCATAGGGAAGTCCAGAAATGGGGAAACGGGGACACAAATTCATTGCCCCCGCGGATCGTTTGTTGATGTCCGCAAGACAGCCATCAGGATCAGTGAACGAAATTAATCAGTAGCCTAGTGGTTTGTACACCCTTCGCCTGTGACAGGACAGTGGTTGATTCCTGCATTTTTCTTCTTCTTTTCTTCTTCTTCTTCTTCTTCTTTTCTTCTTCTTCTTCTTCTTCTTCTTTCTTCTTCTTCTCTTCTCTTCTTCTTCTTCTTTCTTTTCGTTGAACGCTCAGACAGCAACTATTGTTGTCAATCATACGAGTGAAAATGCGTTGCGCTGTCGTTAAGCGCCTGACAGTCAGACCCGCGGATTCCAGACCATTGTTATGTTTCAGGTCTTTTTGTTGAAAAAAAAGGTAGGAGAGTGGATAAAGACGCAGAAAATAGATAAGGAGGTGGTGACAGGAAGAAAAGGAACAAGGCAGAATAAAAGAGAGGGATAGAAGAAGAGGGAGTTCCTGGCAGAGGATTTCCAGAAGGTGGGATGGCTATTTATAATGACAAGCCTCCCGCATCCCCACGGAAGAGAATCCTACAAAAAGGCCAGCCTTGGAGGTTAACTATAAACTTTCACCATGCTGCTTCTTCAAAAGGATTTGTATTTTATATGATTGTTTCTTTTTTCTGAGTCAACATTGGCTTAAACCAAGTCCAACCTGCAAGGGGGAGGGAGGTGGGGTGTTGGTCCTATCATTCCACTTGCCGATAGAGACAGTTGAGTTGACAGGTTAATTATTCCACAATCTGTGAGCGGTGTGTGTTCTTTGTGCCTTTTCAAAAATAATCTTTTCATCCTGCAATTGGAGCAGTTCTATGGAATTTCAGTGTTTGGTTCTTTGCGCGGTGATTACAGAGACAAAGGGGCAAGGCAGAGTAAAGTGTGTTCGCAGAATCCGGGGAAGGAATTGCTTAGTGGTCAGAACCTTGCGCTTGTGACCTGATGGCCCAGGATCCAGCCACCACCGAGGGAAATTCTCCCTTGACTTCACATTAGTACTGACTCCACACTCCCCCAAAGTTTTTCGTATGAGGCTATAAACTGATGCCTAGTGTGCAAACGCACGCGAACATCTTGCAAGCACTTTAAAAGCTCGTTCCGCCTTTCGAAAAAGTAGGCCATTTCGTGCCGATAGGGACGGATGATAATTTTTTTTTTTTAATAGGTATGCACACCAGGTGTCGTATTCCCTGATGTCGGAATATGGCTACCTTAATGTTGGGGGGGAGAGAGGGGGGGAGCTACAAACATTTAAAACAACCGAAAAGAATGAAAAAAAGAGACAGAGAAATTGAGACAAAAACACATAGAGACAGACACATGGACAGACGGACAATACAGACAGATATATACGCACAATCACGCGCGCGACACACACACACACACTAACACACAGACACGCACGCACGCACGCACACACTTGCACACTCATACTAAAACACACACACACATATACTTTAGACTTAAGATTTTTACTGTGCATAGGCTTTAGGCCATAATACAAAAGCAAGTTGGACATAGGGAATGGGCACATGACAAGTTGAAAGCATATTACTACCAACCAAAAAATCATGATAAAAGTTACTGAGTTAAAAACTTTATGAAGACAAAAATATTACATCAGGCATAACTTGGATATTCAATGGTGAGACAAGTGTAAATCACTATATTCATAATCCAAAAAGTTTTATATACATAGGGTATTTATTAACATGAAAATCAATCTATAAAAGCTTATCTTCTTGTTTTGGCTGCATTAAAGATAAATCGCGAGAGATCGTATCTGTCAGTGGATATTACAGCTGTCAGTGACAGATGCAAATGCCCAGTCTTGTGAATCTTCGAGAAATTTTTCTTACGTTATTATAGACCTTAAATGTGTCCTTTAGTCTCTATTTCGTTTTTACAAATAAGGCAATTCTTAGCTTCATTTAAACTGCTATAACGATGTGTATTATTGTTCAGTGGTTAGAACATTGAATCGTTACTTGTGTCGCTGCAACGCGAAAACAAGAAAGAGAGAGAGAGAGAGAGAGAGAGAGGGGGGGAGAGAGAGAGAGAGAGAGAGAGAGGAAGGGGAGAGAGAGAGAGAAAGGAGAAGAGAGAGAGAGGAGAGAGAAGAGAGAGAGAGAGAGATCATGCCTATTACGCACACATACGCGCGCGCGTGCGCGCCACACACACACGCACACGCACACACACACACACACACACCACACGCACGCACGCACGCACGCACGCACACACACCCCACACGCACGCACGCACGCACGCACGCACGCACGCACACACACACACACACAGAGGACATCTCTCTCTCTCCAAAAAAGTTGGTGCGAAAGCTTCCTCTTCTTACTCTCAAGCCTAGACACATGAGAATCTCAGGAGGAGATGAGAAGCCATTGCAAAGTCTAATGGGAGGAAAGGAGAGACACGTTTTGCGGGTCCTTAAGTGTTGTCTTGTCGCTAACAGGCTGAAGGCATTCAACTGCATGAACCCGGTCCAAAAGTAACTAGAACATTTTGTTAAGCAGCTTAGCAAATCGCTTTTTATCAACACAGATGAAAACACGAACCAAAATAACGGAAGTAAAAAGTCATCAATGGGATAAATTAGTCGATATGATGATGATGATTGTTATTGTTATTATCAATTCTTTTATTTCGAGACTGTTATCGTAAAAACGAATAGTCTCTTACTTTAATGGATAAACCTAACTCCTTTGATTTGCGATTTGCTGTGAGTGCATTGACACCCCCCTGGAAAAGGAAAGGAGAGGGTAAGCACATTGATGTCAGCATTTTACACATGCAAACACATTCAGTTTGTACGAGTTATGCTCTTCGTAAACAGAGAACGGGCAGGAATAGAAAGCCTTGACCGATAAAAGCCTTGACCTTATAAAAAGCCTTGACCTTATAAAAAGCCTTGACCTTGCTCGGAAGGTATCCGATCATTTACCAAGTACGGAATGTAGCATTCCTCTTGACGACAACAAGCACTTAAGGACACTACACACACACACACACACACACATCCGCACACTGCTGCCGGGTTTGTTTGCAGAATCAACAGCGAAATGGATGTCTGTCAGATGGTCGGTCAGGGAAGGAAATAGGTTTGGATAAAAATGGTTTAGTGGATGGAAGTTAGCTCACCTGACTGTTCGGGATGTGGAGGTTCTGTGGTGTGTCTCCTGTACCAATCAATGTTCTTCTCCACCTCGTTTGCTTCCATGCAGTAGAACTAGGTTAAGCATGTAGTCTGAGCGCTAGTTTAGAACAGTATGTTCTGCAGCTTGTGAATTCATTATTTAATCATTGTTTTTTCTGGTTGTGATAATGAACACTGTATTCCATCTTCATCCCCAAAACTATGTTATCATAGCTATGGTATAATCCTTTTATCTACAATTATATATATCTACTCTCAAAACATCCTTGTAACAATAAGGAAAAGGTAAAGGTGTTCCCAGAACCTTATCGCGCGTTTGGGAGCGAGGTGGTCAGAGACCTCGGCTTCTCTAGGGGCCAGTATTTTGAGAGTTGTGCCCATCTCCTCTCCGTCACTGATTAACCTTCACTGTCCCTAAAGAGGGAAGGTACCATTCAAACTGAACTGGGGGGAAAT
>CM054160.1:51987189-52007794 GCA_028751875.1 Rapana venosa
CCCAAAAAAAAACCCCCCAAACACTTTTCTTTTTGTGCATGTTCATGGTCTTGCGTTTATTTCTTCTTTTTTAATTACATGTAAGATCTGAAAATAACTCTGTTTTATTTACTTTCAAAGGTCAATGTTTACGTTTTACCTGATAGTTATAGATGTGATTGCTCTCTCTCTCTCTCTTGCTCGCTCTCTCTCTCTCTCTCTTTCTCTTCTTCTCTCTCTCTCTCTCTCTCTCTCTCTCTCTCTCTCTCTCTCTCTCTCTCTCTAGCGCGCTCTCTCTCTCTCTCCTTTCTTCTTTCTTTCTTTCTTTCTTTCTCTAGTACTATCGCTGCTGCCTGTCTGTCTGTCTGTCTCTGTCTGTCTGTTTGTCTGTCTCTTTGTCTGTCGTCGTCTGTTTCTTGTCTGTCTTCTCTCTTAACACTCTCTCTGTTCTCTTCTGCCTCCTGTCTGTCTCTCTTTCTCTCTCTCCCCCTCTCTCTCTCCTCTCTCTCTCTCTCTCTCTCTCTCTCTCTCTCCCTCTCGCCTCTCTCTTTCTCTCTCTCTCTTTCTCTCTCTTTCTCTCTATCTTTCCCTTTCCTCTCTTTCTTTCTCTCTTTTAAGACTCTCTATCTTTTTCTCTCTCTCTCTCTCCTCTCTCTTTCTCTCTCTCATTTGTAAAGATTTTCTCTCTCTTTCTTTCTCTCTCTTCTCCTTCCTCCCTCTCTCCCTCTCTCGCTCTCTCTCCTCCTCTTCCATCCCTCTCCCCTCTCTCCCTCTCTCCTTTCTCGCCCCTCTCTCTCCCCCTCTCTGCCCCTCTATCTCTCCCCCTCTTCCCCCTCTCTCCTCATCCCCTCCTCTCCTCTCCCTCCTCCCCTCCTCCCCCTTCTCCCTCTCTCCCCCTCCCTCCCCTCTCCCCCTCTCTCTACCCCCACCCCCCCCTCTCCACCCTCCCCCTATCATCACACCCAACTTTCCCCTCTCCCTCCCTCCCCCCCCCCCCCTCCCCCCTCTCCCCCATTCCCTTCTCTCCACCCTTCCTCCCCCCCCCCTTCCCCCCCCCCCCATGCCCACCCCCCCCCCCCCCCCCCCTTTCCCCCTCCCCCCCCCCCCCCCCCCCCCCCAACTTCCACCCGATCAATACAGAGCACAGAGCCTGACCTGAATTAGAGGCAAAGGCTGCCTGTCTCTGGGTGGCCAGCCCACCCGATTGCCACCCGGTGTCGCTCAGCCTTAAGGAGCCTCCCCCCACCTCTCTCCCACCCCATCCCACCCCCACCCTCCACCCCATCCCCACCTCCACCCCTCCCCTCACCCTCCACCCAACCACCCCACCACTCTATCGTTTGTTTGTTTTATTCTTTGGTAGGCTACAGGAAGGAATTATATAGTATGTTTGTTTGTTTGGTTGGTTGGTTTGTTTGTTAATGTTGTTGATGTTGATGTTGTTGATGTTGATGTTGTTGATGTTGTTGTTGGGTGGTTACAGATTCAGCCAGTCCACCGTTGGCCGTCGCTCTTTCTCTGTTTCTGATCCATCGATTTGGAATGGCCTCCCTATCTCTCTTCGCCAAAGGCCTTCTTGTGACAGTTTTGAATCTCTGCCTCAAGACATATGTGTTTCAAACCTAAGATTTTGTCTCTCCTGTTTCATTCCATAGCTATCCCTGCTTTTCAGCAGCCAAAAATTCCATCACCCTGCTAAAGTGTATAACCTGTGTGTGTGTGTGTGTGTGTGTGTGCGTGCGTGCGTGCGTGCGTGCGTGCGTGCGTGCGTGCGTGCGTGCGTGTGTGTGTGTGTGTGTGTTTGTGTGCATTTGGACTTGTTAGAACTATTACTTGCTATTGGTTGCATGACTGTGTAAGAATGAGTTGAGTGCAAACGCTTTGATTTGTCTGTGCAAGATACAGCGCTATATAAATTACATTTATTATTATTATCATTATTATTATTATCATTATTACTATTATTACAAGCATAACATCCTAATGGTTGGCTAGACTTATGTAGAGGGGGAGGGGTCAATTATCACACTTTCTTAACACAGTGATACCATGTTGTTATTGTTGATGTTAATGTTGCTTTGTTGTTAATGTTGTTGTTGAGCAGTTACAAGCATGAGCATCCCAGTTGTTAGTCAAAATACTTACTTTGTGTCACTTATCACACCTTGTTATCACTGTGAGACCATGTTGATGCTATTGATGATGTTGTTGTTGTTGAAGATGATGATGTTCTTGTGTTGGGAGGTCACAAGCATAGCACCCTAAAAGTTAGCTAGAATAATATATACTTCGTCTCACTTATCACATCTGGTTTGTTATCACTGTAAGACTGCGTTGTTATTAATGTTGTTGTTGTTGATGATGTTGTTGTTGATGATGATGTTGTTGTTGTTGGGAGGTCACAAGCATAGCATCTTAAAGGTTAGCCAGAATATAATATATACTTCGTCCCACTTATCACACCTGGTTGGTTATCACTGTAAGACTGCGTTGTTGTTGTAGTATGTTGATGATGTTGTTTGTTTGTCGATGATGGTTGTTGTTGAAGAAGGATGATGTTGTTTGTGTTGGAAAGGTTAAAGCATCTAGCAATCTTAAAGGTTAACCAGAAAAATGCTTCGTCTCTCACTTTCACACGCTGGTTTGATAACACATGTAAGACTGTGTTTGTTAAGTTATTGTTGATGATGTTGTTGTGTGCAGGATGTTAATATTGTTGTTGCCTGGTCGTTCAGTCGAAGCCATAATTGCTATCTTTTTATTAATTTATTTTTATTCTTTCATATCGAGGATACTGAGCGGATAAGCATTTATGTGCTTTTTTATATACATCATCCCCCGTTGTAAGCGGTTTGGCCAGAATAATTAAGTACTTTGTTTAACTACGACACCTTTGTATCACTCAAGTGACTCAATACATACACACTACTAATGACACTCAAAAAACCAAAAACACAAAAAGCACAAGTAAACCCAACTAACCAGCACACATAAAAACAATAAACAAACCCATGTTGCGACTTATTGAAAAGCCTCGCTAATACGGGCAGCCATATTCCGACTTCTCAGAGATATTGATGAGGGTATTATTTAATTGGGAAGTCTACAGGTTGTTTAAACCTATATATATTTAATATATAATAATAATATACAATCATATAGAGAGAGAGAGATAGAGAGATAGAGAGAGATAGATATGATAGAAGACAGAAGATAAGATCTAGATAGATAGATAGATAGAACAAGTAGATAATAAGATAGATAGATAATAGCGATAGAATAAAATAAGAAATAAGAATAATAGATCTAGATAGATAGATAAGATAGAATAATAATAGAAAATAGAATAGATAAGATAGATAGATAGATAGATAGCGATAGATCAACTCAAGTAACTAGACACCACTTGTGGTTGTGGGTGGAGTTTTTTTTATCATGGCATTAGGCGAAATACGACTTTATGTGCTATGAATCTCCACAGACATGAATATTCTCAATGGGTATAGAAACAATGCGCTCGCAATCTGCGACCCGGTTCGATTCCCATTCAAGGGAGTACATTTCCCCTGGAGTAAACATCAGTGCCGAGACCGTGACCCACTCTCCTCCGCCCCAAAAGACCTTCGGATGAGACTATAAACCGAGGCTCCGTGTGCGTGCGAACGCATACAAACATTTAGCGCACACGGTCAAAATCCTGTTCCCGTCTTTTCGAATAGAGCAGCCATCGTGGTGTCCCCCCAAAGAGAAGAGAGAGAGAGAGACGATAGAGAAGAGAGAGAGCGAGAGAGAAGTAGAGAGAGAGACAGAGAGAGAAGAGAGAGAGGAGAGAGAGAGAGTAGCATAGAAATATGGCTGAAATGATTTAACACAGATAAAATAAAACTATACCCACGGATAATAAGAATGACAGAGTCAAGGGGAGCATTTGAATGACTAGCACCGGCGTGTGTCATTAGTTATCCTGCTCGTGACCTGTGTGAACTCTGACCTATACAATCACAAGCATCTCACACCTGCATCCCCCGTCCTCTGCAATGTCATGTAACCGTTTTAGCTCTCCTATCTGAGTTACTGGGAGGTTTGCCTGTTGTTTTGTGTTTTCTGTATATATATATTTGTTCCTTATTCTGTCGTTTTGTTGTTGTTGTTTTTGTTGCTGTTTTGTTTTTCGTTGTTGTTGTTGGTGGTGGTGGTTGTTGGGAGGGTTGTAGCGGTGGTGGACAAGTGGATAGGTTTTCGTTGGGTTTTTTGTTTGTAGTGTCGTTTCCGTTGTCTTGTTGTTATTGGTGGTGTGTGCGTTTTTTTCTGTGTTTTTTTGTTTGTTGCAGGTCGTCCGTTGTTTCTCTCTGTGTCTGTATGTGTCTGTCTGTCTGTCTGTCTGTCTGGCTACTCTCTTCTTCTTCATCATCTCCGTCTCTCCTCCTCTCTCGCGTCTCTCTTTGCGTGTGTGTGTGTGTGTGTGTGTGTTCTAATGTGTGTGCGTTGTGTGTGTGTGTGCGTGCTGTAGTGTGCGTGCGTGTGTGTGTCGTGTGCTAGTGTGTGTTGTGTGTATGTGTGTGTTGTGTGTGCCACCCGTACGTTGCGTGGGTGTGCTGTGCGTGTGTGTGCGTGCTGTGCGTGTTTAGTATGCGTGCGTGTCGTGTGTGAGTGTGTGAGTGTGTGATGTAACGTGCGTGGTGTGTGTGTGTGTGAATGTTTCTCTATCTCACTATTTCCTTTGTTTCTAGCATGTTTCTACAGTCTGTCTGACCTGTCTCCTCCTCCTCCTCTTCTGCTCTCTCTCTCTCTCTCCTCCTCTATCAATCTCTCAACAAAGTCTCTCTCCTCTCTCTCTCTCATCATCTTTACCTCTCTCTCTCTTTTTTCCTCTCTCCCTCCTTCCTCTCTCTCTATCTCTCTTCCTATCTCTCTCTCTGTCTCTGTCTCTGTCTCTGTTCTCTTCTCTCATCTCTCTCCCCACTCACATAATCACCTACTCTCTGCTCTCTATCAGCCTCATCTTCTCCTCCGTCATCTCTCACTCTCTCTTTCTCTCTGACTCTCATCTTCTTTTCCTCTCTCCCTCTCTGTCCTCTCTCCTCTAGCTCTCTTCCTCTCTCACTCTCTCTGCCTCCTGTCTCTCTCCTCTCGCGCTCTCCTCTCTCTCTCTCATTGATCACGCTCTCTCTCATCTCTCTCTCATCCCTCTCTCGCTCTCTCTCTACTCTCCCTCTCTCATCCCTCCTCTCTCTCTCACTCTATCATCTCTCCCCCTCTCTCTCTCCCTCTCTCTCTCTCTCTCCTCCTCTCAGACTCACTCCCTCTCCTCCTCCCTCTCTCTCGTCGTCTCTCTCTCATCTCAAGTCCTCTCCCACTCTACATACTCTCTCATCTTTTCTTCAATACTCTCGCTCTCACTCTCTCTTTCTCTCTCACTCTCTTTTTTTTCATTCATCCCTCTTTTCCTCTCTCTCTCTTTTTTCCTCTCTCCCTCTCTTCCTCTCCCTCTCTATCTCCTCTTCCTCTCCTATCTCTCTCTTTCTCTGTCTCTCCTCCTCTCTCTCTCTCTCCCATCTCTCTCCGTCTCTCGCTCTCATGACCTCTCTCATCAATCTCCTCTCTCCCTCTCCCTCTCTCTCAATCAACTCTCTCTCCTACTTCCAGCATCTTACCTCCATCAATCGTCCAGACTCAAAACAACACAAGTCCTGCCACCATAGAGAACATGGACGAAACCCCCCCAGCCCCTCCAAATCTCACCGGATCGTAGCCACTAATAACAACTACCGCACACAAGAGTGAGAAATAACCTACCAGCCACAAACCTTCCCCAACATAATACAACATACCCCTCCCCATTCAAACCCTCCCTCTATGGTACATGCTTCACATCTCAACCCAACGCAGCGATATATTTAAAATCTTTCCACAAAACGTTTATAACCCGCACAATCCCTCTCATCCTCTCTCTCTCTCTCTCCCTCTCCTCATCTCTCATCTCCCACTCTCGTCTCTCACTCTATCTCTTCTCTCTCGCCCCTCTATCCTCCCTCTCGTCTCTCTCTCTCTCTTGTCTCTCTCTCTCTCTCTCTCTCCCTCTCGCTCTCCTCTCGTCATCTCCACGTCGTGCTCACCTCTCTCAACTTTCCATCTCTCCTCTTTATTTTCCTCTCTTATCCTCTCGTTCCTCTCACTCTATCTCTCTTCTCTCTCTCTCTCTGTCTCTGTCTCTTCTCAGCACTCTCTCTCTCGTCCTCTCTCTCATTCCGTCCCTCTCACATCCCTCTCACTCGTATCCTCCATCACTCTCCTTCCTTCTCTCACAACCATCATTCATCCTCTTCTCCATTTCCCTCCCTCTCTCTCTCTCTCTCTCTCAACCTCTCTCTCTCCTTCTCCTCTCTCGTCCCTCTCTTCCCTTCTCTTCTCCAATCTATCATCTCGTCTCTCATCTCTTCCAAGTTGCCCTCTCAATGCATCTCATCTCTCCGCATCATCTCTCTCCACACCCCCTCCTTCTCCACCATTCTCCGATCCCACATCTCCTTTCTTCTCTCTTACTCTCGCAAACCCTCCCTCCTCTCAGGCACTATTCACAAGTCTTTATAAATCTCCCGCTGGCCTCTCTTCTCAATTAGACTCTCTCTCTCTCTCCTCACTCTCCTCTCTCTCCTCTCCCTCTCTCGTCATCCCTCTCTCTCTCTCTTCTCTCTCTTCCTCTTCGCTCTTACCCTCTCTCTCTCTCCTCTCACTCTCTCTCTCTCTCTCTTCTTTTCCTCTCTCTCTTCTTTTTTCCTCTCTCACCTCCTCTTCCTCTCTCTCTATCATCTCTTCCTCTCTCTCTCTCTGCCTCCTGTGCTCTCTCTCTCTCTCTCTCTCTCTACTCTCTCTCATCCTCTGACCCTCTCTCACTACTCTCTCTTTTGAAAATTTCCACATACAATCAATGGATGGTCTAATATAGCATTCTCGAATGTTCTTTTTCATTTAATTTCATAACGATCTAGCAACTGCTTTTGTTCTTATGGTCAATTCCTTTGTTATTACTTTGTGTTCATTTTGAAACTGAGTTTTTACGTCACAGCTTAACAGTTCGTATCCGTTCATAAGAGCTCTCAGTTTATGCGATTTTTCAGGTTTCCGGCGTACTGTTAATGCATCATGTGATTTTTCTTGTATTTATTTGTATTTACAAAAGAAAGTCGTGTATAACCCCCCTTGTCATAGGCCACTTTTGGGCAATGAACAATAAATTGGTCCAAAGCGTCAAGCGTCAAAGCGTCTCTCTCTCTCTCCTCTCTCTCTCTCTCCCTACTCTCCTCTCTCAAAATCTCGTCTCACCCTACATCACTCTCTCCCTCTCATCCTCTCTCTACTCTCATCTCTCTCGTCATCTCTCTCTTTTCCCTCACTCTCTCTTTTTCTCTCTCCCTCTCTTATCACTCTCTCTCTATCCACTACCTCTCTCTCTCACTTCCACTGGTCTCTCTCTCTCCTATATCAATCCTCCCTCTCTCCCCCAACACACTCACAATCTCCTCTGCCCATCCTCACTCTCCTCTCTCCCTAACTCACTCGCGCTTGCAGCTCCCCTCCATCCTTTCTCTCATACACTACTCTCTCTCCATCTCTCCCTCACTCCTCACCCTATCCTCGCCCATCCTCTCACTACTCAAACTCTCTCTCTAAACCCTACTCTCACTCTCCTCACTCCCTCTCACTCTCACCTCTCTCTCTCTCTCACTCTCTCTCTCTCACCCCCTCGTCAATCTCAAACTCACTCTCTCTTCGATCTCCTCTCTCTCCTCTTCTTCCTCTCTCCTCATCTCTTACTTTCCCATCTCTTCACCCTTCCTCTTTCTACTCTCTACCTCTATCTCCTTCCCTCACCTTCTCTCTCTGCGTCACTCTCTCCTCTCTCATCGCATACCACTTTCCCCTCTCAAAAACCCCAAAAACTCTCCTCCTCATCTCATCCCCATCCCAATCCCTCTCCTCTCTCACGAACCTCCGTCCTCATCCTCTCATCTCTCCATCCTCAATTCTATTTCCACTCTCTCCACCACATACCATTACCGCTTCTTTCCTCCATCTCGAGCTCAAACAAAAACCCTACATCTCTCTCCAACCACTTTCCTCTCAATCTCATTCACTCTCTCTCATCCATCCTCATCCCTCGTCTCCCATCACAACTAAGACTAAATTTCTCTTCTTCTACTCATACCTACTCTACACCATCACCCTCTCCAACATAAACATCCAAACAACATCTACCTGATAGTCTTCGTCTACTCCACCTAACAAAGAATTAACATCAATACTCCTAGACATTCCCCCGCTCCTCCAACACCGCTCCTCGACACCTTCAACCAACAAACGTACCTGCAACAATCGTCTCTCACCGGTCAAACTCCATCTTCTCCATCCTCATCATTCCCTCTCCTCTCTCCTCATCACTCTCAGGCCAACGCTCAGCCATACTCACTCATTCATCTATATCCCTCCCTCCCTCTCCCAATCCTACCTCCTTTTCATTTTATTTTAGATTCTACCCCGTCTCTCCTCCAACAAACCCTCAATCTCTCTTTCCATCCCTCCATACCCATCTTCTCATCCTACCTCTCTCCTCAATCATCTTCTTCCTACCCTCTTCCCCTACACCTATCCACTCACCTCGTCCCTCCAAAACACCATCCTCTCAAATCACCCAACTCGCTAGCCTCTCTCTCCTCCTTACATCCACCTCTACTACTTCTTCTCCCATCACCAATCCCCCGGCGTGTGCGAGGTGGCTGGCCCTATGCACATAGCTCTGAGCATGA
Source organism: Rapana venosa (assembly GCA_028751875.1). Lineage (NCBI taxonomy): Eukaryota > Metazoa > Mollusca > Gastropoda > Neogastropoda > Muricidae > Rapana > Rapana venosa. The sequence goes on from CM054160.1 coordinate 51,995,973, forward strand.
CTAGCTTCTCTGCTAAAACCAGCTCATCTGTTCTGAAAAACGCCCAACAATCTGAAGAGAGGGTTTTCATAAATGATGACTGTAACTCCAGCACTAACTATCCTCTGGACAAGCAGTGCGTAGTGCAATGACCTCTATGTCGCCTCTCAGCCGGTCTCTTGTTGCATTAGGGTCAATAAAAAAATAACGACCTGGAGCGGAATCTTCCTACCACCTTGACCCGAACCGCTAGCGGTGACGTACTAGTAAAACCTTCTACATACGACTATCTACTGGCTGCAATAAGACGAATTCTTTTCTACTTTTTCTCTTCTTCTCTCTCTTTCTACTTTCCACCAACTACACAAACAACCCACACACACCATTTCATAGCCACCGCACCTCTCACACCAGCATTGCTGTAAGTATGGTATAGCCGACCGTGCATTAACCATTCAGTGCCAGAGTGCGATAGGCGCGTTCGGCGCGCGAGCTCAGCAAGGGAAACGCCCTGAGCGACTGCTGTAGTTCTTCTGCCATTAGGTAGAGTAGGTTGTCACATCCTGGGCGCTAACTGAGCGAGCGTAGATGCAGTGCCATGTACTGATACAAACAATAGAGCGTGGGGTGTAGAGACAAAACAATACACGGCGCCTAACACCTGCAAATAACAAAAAGGCACACAGCGCGAACACTTAGACTGCCCACACTTTGAGAGCGTGGCTAAATCCCAAGTAGTTTCACTAATCTCCAGTTTATCACATTGTTCACTTCGTAGCCCTCTGCTATACCTCTTACTTTAAGGATCAACACCGATCCACGCTATGAATTAACACTTAAGCGCGAAAAAACACATCACTAAAAGAATAAAATCAAAAACAAACGATAGAGCCCCCACATGTAAAAATGTCACCTATTAACAATAATGACGCGCACCAAATAATGCCACTGTCTAACACCCACATTCACCCAACCACCATTATACCATCTATCTTCCCCCAATATTTATGGGACTAGACAATGGCAACACTTCTATGCGTCCAACACACACAATGCTACGCACAAAAAGCGTCACAAAGCTCCGCACAATCAATAGAGAAATCCCCTCGAACGACATCTAAGCCACTGACATATCCTCGAATGAGACTAATCAACTTATTATCAGAGCGCACTCTTGGAGATTACTAACTTTCTGGCTGAAATTAGTCGGCTAAAGGAAAGTGTAGTTGTTCGAATGCAGAGCTTGCCATCAAACAGAAGCTGCACACATGCCAAGGCCAGAATACAGAAACTAAACCAATGCAATTTGAGAATACACTCAGATCTCCGCTCTAGCAACAAGAAAGTTACAGAGTCCAGCACGAAGCAGGAAAGCAATAGCACCCATACAACCTCAGGACCTTCTCATCGTGTTATCCAATGCAAAAAGCTAACGCCACAATTCCCATCAACCGCTTCGCGAACTATCAACACTAAAACTCGCGACGAAGAGTCAAATATCAATGACAATCCAATGATCATTCATCATCCCAAACTGGGAACATGCCGACATATCTCCAGAGCATTTCGTATTGGGCGACCCAACACCCACACAATGCTCAGCCCCATTCTGGTGCGATTTTGTCTGCTTTGCAAGCAAATTATCAGTTTATCTGCCAGCAAGGAATTGAGGGACAACCTGAGAGAAAATCGGCATCAGAGTGGCGCTGACCTCACAACACGGACATAAGAACTTGTGGATTTCCACCGTGGGCAAGTCAGATTGCCATACGTTACAGTGGAAGTCTTGTTGTGAAAGCGACAGCACAACCACCAGGCGCTTGACCGGACACTCCAACAATCGCAGACCGCCTAATCCTATCCCTTGTGCATGCAAGGATGGCAAAATGGTAAGGCATGCCCAGTGGAGTTCCCCAAGGCTGGAGGGATGTCCATTCACGCAACCGAAGCAGCCAAAAAGCATCACCTGCAGCCAGGCAGGCGGCTTTGGATCACCACGAACAGGCGCTACAGAGGACGGAGCCACCTCGTCAATACGGTCCCCGAGATATGACGGTGATCTGTCCTGAGGAACGGAACCAAAGAATTCCACCTACACCTATTCAAGACTTTGGAAACCAAGACAGGGATGACCCCCAGCACCAGACTACAATGGAAAGGGAAGTGCGCCTGTCGCCCCTGGTACAACGTCGTACATAGAAAGTGACCAGATTTGGGCAGTGCCAGAGACTAGACTGCTACCATCACAAAAGAAATGATTACAATCAAAAACAAGACAAAACATTCCAATCAGAGAGGACAGTAGCTACAAATCAGGGGAGGGTTCAGGGTAAAAAATACAGCGACAAATCAAAGCTTGACAAGCGGCAAGCAGTGACAATCTCTGAGGAGGAGGAAGCTTACCATAGCTGACCTCAATAAGGAAAACCAAAAGATACACTAAATGATGGGTCACAGGTAGGAGATTTCAAATAGTTAAGACACAGCGCCAACAGTGATTTATAACGAAAGCAAGATGAACAACAACACTGACTCACCAGGACGAAGTACAAGTCAGTGACAGGCAAATGATGACATTCACGAAAACAATGAGCGTATGTCCCTAGGGTAAACATGAACAGGTATCAATATTGCAAAAGCTTAGAGATGGAAAAACACAGGATACTATAAACCAAAGTACAAACATTGACAAAAATGACCCACAAGCTACAAGTGAAAAGACCCAGAAGTTACACCATCAGTCCACGAGCCCTGAACAGAGGAGACTATCCCAAAAATGACATTGAGGCAGGGAGCAAGTAGTGACACTCAGACAGATGTGACAAGACTAGGACTATAACCGTACTGAAGCAAGCAGCAGGACTGATAAAGAGGGAGACTCAGAACCAGCGAAGGGTCTCACCTGTACTATCCCATGAATTTGCGCGTCCAAGGCGGACTGCATATTAGTTCGCGTGCTGAGCAGAGGAGAGACAGAGCAAAAACTGCATGCCAGATCAAAAAGCCAGAGCATATTGTTGACTCGTTTAAAAAAGCAGGGCCTCTGCAAAGCAAGCAGGGGTAGCAGTGCACCCAACCTCAAGAGGTGCCAACTAAAAAGAATGGTGACCCAACAGCATACCAACAGATAGGGAAACGGGCAGGACACCCACAGAACATTGTAGACAGTCCCTGTATCACAACATGCGTGGGAGTGGTAAGGAGTCCTAATGTACATAGTGTGAAGAATGCAATGTGCAACATTACTGATTACAATGTAATGGACTTTTACATAAGATAGAAAACAGTGATTTTTTTAATTATTCTAAGCGCGTGTCTTATGACTTCCTCTGGTCTACCTTAAACTTTGTAGCCTTTGAATTTTGAAATCAGCTTATTTGATGACTTTAATAATATTCACTTCCAACAGCACGGAAGCTGTCCCTCCAAGGCAAGATACTCTGGGGAGTAATTGTAATTGTTAGAAAATCTTTTGCTGTTTTTGTGTTACATACGATTCAGGTAGAACAAGAAAATACAGTAGTTTTACAAATATACCAGAACAGCTCTTTTCTACTGACAAAACATAATATGATTTGGTCTACAAACCCACCATATATTCTATGTATCTGTGAAGTCAAAACATGGCGTTATGGAAATCTGTAAGTACAAGATCAATGCTTAGCAGATATATTATATAAACAACAAAGGGGATTTTATTCATTATGCTAAGCTGAGATTTTAATGCAAAACTGCAATGGGAAAACTAACCACAGCTTCACAGTGAGCGAGACAGACAACAAAGGGATGAGGAGCGTTGAGCTCGGAGGGGAAGTGAGGCATCTCATATAGGCTTACAGATCTCGGAAAGCCGAATGGGATGCACACACAGAAATCACACACAAGATGCCAAAATCAACAACTTTAAGGGCGTGGGAACACCTAATCTGACAACAATAGCGTCACACACAATATCTTGACTGTTATATATTAAATGGATCTCTTTAGGTGCACGGAGTGGGGGTATGGGAGTACAGATAGCACATTACATTTATTGGTGGTCTAGATTCTGGTGATAGTATTGTGGGAAAACTTGATGTGGATCATACTGGCGGCCAAACCACTTATTCAAATTATACATCACACACACAAGAGATCAACCGTATCTAGATATATAGATGGGTTGGGGTGGTGAGAGGTGTGTTGAGGTAATACACAGTATACACTCAATGTCTGAGTGAGAGAGTGTATAACTATCCTATATAAGTGAGCGAGGGAGAGCGGAGGAGTCTATATATATATCTCTCATTTTAAGGAGGACTGAGCGACACTATCTCATCTCTATCTACTATATAAAGTTGATAATGAAGAGATGGATGCGATGTGTAGGTGGAGTCAGACATCACAAAAATAACAGAGGGTGTAGGGAGGGTGAGAGATGGCGAGTGATACTACTCTCTCACTCTCAAATCTCGCTCTAAAGATATGCCCAGACTATCTTTAACACAATACATACAGTTAGGTTTTCTGAGTGATAGAATGTGATTAAAGATAAGCGAGCTTGTGAGTTTGTGGATGGAGGTTGTGAGAGAGGAAAGTGTATGGGTTTGCAACACCTTCTATAGAGGTTGTATCTCTATCTTTATAATGGATGAGTGTGAGTAGAGTGAGGTGTGAGAGAGTGTTAGTAATAATCATGTCACACACACAAATAGAGCGAGAGAGCGCGAATATCACACACACACAAAGAGTGAGATGAGAGTGATATCTACTATTGGGTGGGAGAGGAGTGTTTGTGTTTTGGAGTTCTATCACACAACACACAGTGTATATGCGGAGACGAGAGAGCGTGTGAGAGAGTATTTTAGGGATATCTACAGGAGGGAGAAGATGGTACAATATCTCACATTATATGAATATGTACACACACATATAGGTGTGAGATGTAGAGAGAAGTGACACACAATATTATGAGCGCTGTGTGACGTGGATGTAGATGGTTTAGTGGTAATAGGGGTTTTTATGAGGAATGGTTTTTGTGGTGTGGGATATATTATTGGTATGTTAGATTCTAATATATCTATATTCAAGGTGTTTGTTAAATAGGGTTGTTTTTTATTTTTTGGTGATGATTTTTTTTTTTTTGGTTTAGTAATGGGTGTTTGTTGTGAGATATATGTAATTGTTATATTTGTGGTAGTCACCTTGAGAGTAGAGAGGTGAGGAGTAGGATATGTATGATAAGCGTTGTTGTAGATTGGGGTAATTATGTGTAAAGATTGTTGGAGTTTGAATTTGGTGAAGGTTTTTTTTGTTGAAGTTTTGGGTGTAGGTGTGTTTGGGAGATATGTTGTTTAATAGTAAGGTAAATAATTGTTATGGATTGTGGTAATTTTTTTGGTTGTTAAGTTGATATTTTATGATGGTTAGTATTATTTGTATTAAGTGGATAAATTTTTAATGTGTAGAAAATTTATAAATTTATGATAAAAATTGATAATTTGTTTAGTGTCCTTGTAGATTGTAAAAGCCTTCGACAACTGTTGAACATGCAGTTAGTAATTATATCAAACAGCAAGGTGTAAAGGGTAAATTTTTTGTCATCACTTGGGGCTGTATAAGACATTACCAGAGATGTAAACAAAAACAGAAATTAAACCAAACTGGCACCAAAAAGGTGGCAAATACTTCGGAGCAAATTACCCTGAATTAACTAATAAGATATTCAAAGCCCCCATCAAGCTCCCTGGCGACCCGACAGTTGAGACCGAGTACTTAAGCCCAACATTATTTTCAATGTTCATTAATCATTTATAGCAAACTTATGAATGAAAAAGGAATAGCAATGGAGCACAACTAGTCTTATTCCAGATCATTTTTGAGTTGATTATCTAGTTATTTTGCTGATGACGAGCATTAATGTATCAACTACACCTACTGGAGTTTACCAAACAATTAAAGTCTATAGAAACTTGTTGTGATAATAGTGGTGTAAATAGAAGTGTAATACATAGACACAACTAAGACTTATGGTTATTTAGGATAGGGGGGCACTTTAGGAAAACATGAAAAATGGAGTACTTATATAATAAGAGATTAGAAGTATTAAACAAATATTTGCTATTTAGGATTTAATTTACTTCTATGATTACGTAAAAAGAGGTACATTACATTTGTTACTAAGAGAAAAAAAAACCGACTAGTTTAACCAGACAGAACAAAGTTCTTTTCAAAGTTAAAGAATGACATAAATCACATTTATTAAAAAATATTAGATACCAAAATCCATCGCAATACTGTTATATTCAGCTGAATTATGGGGAATGTAATAGAACATAATAGCATCTAGAAAAGTACAATTAATCGCTTGTAAAAGATTTTTTTATAGGTGTTCCAGTCAAGACACCAAAATAAAATGGTGTATGGAGATCTGGGCACAGGTACCCATTATATGTAAAAATACGTAATGTTGCAACGTAAAGATTTTGGTTTAAAATCAAAACACACTTACATATAGATTTCTGAACAAGAATTGCCACACAAAGCATATTGTATAGTATGTAAAAATCTAGATAAAAAAGGGCAAACAAATGCTGGGTCTCTAAAATCAGGGAAACTATCTGCATAACTGAGGTTAATAATCGTTCTTTGGTTAAACCAATGGTGAGTATGAGCAACTAAAATAGTTCTCACGTACCTAACATAACAGACTTGTAAATTGGTTTACTCCAGGAATGGACTGGCCAACCATCAGATCGCAGTAGATATGATAGCGTTACAGAAACTTTAAGATTGTTTTTGAAAAGAGAGAAGTATATTAGTGAAATGGCTACAAAATTGCTTTCGAGTTGTGCCGTTACTCCAAGTTACGAGTGAATAGCGCTACCACTAAACATTAATACACATCGCTATAGTATTCAAATGAAGATAAGCGTGCCCTGTTTGTAAAGACCAAAGAGAATAAATGAGACACTTTATATTTTAAATGCCCTGTCATGAAGATTTGAGACACAAGTTTCTCTAAAAGAAGCTAAGAGACTTCCTTTGCCCTGAGCGTACTCAATAGCAACAATATCTACAGATAAGACAGTAATTTAACACGATTTATTTTTCATGCAACCAACAGAAGAAGAAAGAAACCAGTATAGGAAATGGAATCCTTATATTGAGATTGAAAACTACATTCAGAACATTTGTCAGATTATGACGCACGAGAATTAGATTTGCGTGATGAATAATCAATAAATGGGTCGATGTAATTCTTTTATTATTGCTGAATATCACTAAATTTTTCATATCATTATACATTGATATAATGTGATTATAACCTCATGTCATTAAATGTCCACTCCCACACACCCGACATTCCTTTGTATGTGGCCTAAGGCCGAATACCAATAAAAGTCTGAAGTCTGAAGTCTGAAGTCTCTCTCCCTCATCCTCATCCTCTCTCTCTCTCGTCTCACGGGTCCTCACTCCACTCTCATCTCCTCGGTCTCTCATCATTCCCTCTGCCCTCAACCTCTCTCTCTGACCTCTCCTCCTCTCTCACCTTCTCTCTCCTCTCCTCTCTCCTCTTCTCTCTCGCAACCTCTCCTCTCTCTCTCATCTCTCGTCTCTCTTCCCTCTCTCTCACTCTCTCTCTCTCTTTTTTTCCTCTCTCTCTCTTTTCTCTCTCCCTCTCTTCCCACTCTCTCTACTCTCTTCCTCTCTCTCCCCCCTCTCTGTCTCTCTCTCTCTCTCCTCTGTCTCTCTCTCTCTCTCTCACTACATCCTCTACAGCCTCCCTCTCCTCCACATCTCTCTCTCTCTCTCCCCTCCGATCTCTCCTCCTCCAACTCTCACCTCACTCTCTCACTCTCTCTCATCTCTTTTCACTCTCTCTCTTTTCTTCCTCTCTACCCTCTCTTCCCTCTCTCTCATCTCGTCTTCCTTCCTCTCTCTCTCACTCTCTCAACCCTCTCTCGTCATCTCTCCTCATCACCCTACCCTCTCGTCTCTCTCTCCCTCTCTCTCTCACTCTCCTCCCTCTCTCCTCTCATCCACCTCTCTCTCTCTCTCACGCGTGCTCTCTCTCTCTCCCCCTCTCATCTTCCTCTCTCTCGCCCATCTCTCTCGCCTCTCTCTCCCTCCAATCCGCTCTCACCTCTCTCCTCATCATCTCTCTCCATCTACATCGCAGCTCGCGTCTTAACTCATCTCTCTCTCCTCTTCTCTTTCCTCTCTCTCTCTTTTTTCCTCGCACCCTCTCTTCCTCTCTCTCTATCTCTCTTACCTCTCTTCTCTCTCTCTCTCTCTCTCCCTCTCCTCTCTTCTCTCTCTCTCTTCTCTCTCTTTTTCCTCCTCTCTCTACCTTTTTTTTTCCTCTCTCCCTCTCTATCCTCTCTCTCATCGTCTCTTCCTCTCCTCTCTAACGTCTCTCTCTCTCTCTCTCAAGATCATATCTCTCTCTTCGTCTCCTCCGTCTCCTCTCATCTCACTCCTTCTTCCTATCTCTCTCTCTCTCTCTTCTCCTCCCTCCTCTCTCTCGCTCGCATTTTTCCTCTCTCTCAATCTTTTTTCCATCCGTCCCTCTCATCCTCGCTCTCTATAGCTATTTCCATCTATCGCTCTCTCTCTCTCTCTCTGTCTCATCCTAATATACGAAGAGCGCCTCTCATCTCTCTCTCTCTTCTCTCTCTCTTCCCGCTCTCCTCCTCTCTCTCTCTCTCTCTACCCTCTCTCTCTCTCTCCCCAATCTCTCTCTCTCTCTCCCTTGCCCTTCGTCGTCTCTCATCCTCTTATCTCTCGCTCTATACACACCCTATCAACCTCTCTCAAACACTAATCCCATTAACATCCATCCCACACCGCGCCCAAACGTCTCAAACTCTACACACACACCATTCTTCCCTCTCTCTCTCTTCTCCTCTCCCCTCTCTCTCACTCCCACTCCTCTCTCTCTCACTCCCTCTCTCCCTCTCTCTCTCTCTCTCTCTCTCCTCTCTCATCCACTCCCTCTCTCTCTCTCTCTCTCTCTTTTCTCTCTCTCGTTTTTTCCTCTCTCCCTCTCTTCCTCTCGTCTCTATCTCGTCTTCCTCTCCCCTCACTCTCTCTCTCTCCCTCTCTCTCCCTTCTCTCTTCCTCTCTCCATCTCTCTCATCTCTCCCTCTCTCCCTCTCTCCTCTCTCTCTCTCTCCATCTCTCTCTCGCCTCTCATCTCTCCTCCCTCTTACTCTCTCTCTCCTCTCTCTCTCTCTCTTCTCCTCTCACCCTCTCTCACTCTCTCTCCTCCTCTCCCTCTCTCTCCTCTCTCCTCCCGTCTCAATTCTCTCCCTCTCATCTCCTCTCTCTCTCTCCTCCTCAACTCTCTTCTCTCATCTCTCTCTCTCCCTCCCCTTCTCTCTCTCGTCTCTCAAAACCACTCTCTTCTCTCTCCTCTTCCTTCTCATTTACTCACTCTCGTCTCTCTCTTCTATTCCATCCCCTCCTCTCTCTTCTCTCTCACTTCTCGTCAACCTCTTCTCTCATCTCTCTCCCTCTCTCGCTCGTCTCCTCTCCCTCTCTCTCTCTCTCTCTCTATTAACTAATAAAAACAAGCATAACATCCTAATTGGTTTGGCCTAGACATCTATGTAGAGGGACGCGGAGGGTCAATTATCCCTTTATAACACACGAGATACCATGGATGGATATTGTTGAGTTAATGTTAGCTTTGTAGTTAATGTTGTGTAGAAGATTACCTAGAGCATGAGCAATCCCAGATTGTTATTCAACATACATACTTTGTAGTCCACTTAGTCACACTATTTGATCACTTTGAGACCATGTGATGGCTATTGGATGATGTTGTGTTGTTGAAGAAGATGATGTTGTTCGTTTGGGAGGTCACAAGCATAAGCACCAAAAGCGTTACTAGAATAATATATACGTCTCACTTACACATACAGGTTTGTTAACACTGTAAACAGCGATGTTATAATGTTGTCTGTTGTTGATGATGTTGTTGGTTGATGATGATGTTGTTGTTGTTGGAGGTCACATAGCAGAGCACCATAAAGGTTGCCAGCATATAATAATAATAACTGTCGTCCCACTTACCCACCTGTTGTTACAACTGAGAAGACTGAGCGTTGTTGTTGTAGTATGTTGATGATGTTGTTTGTTTGTCGATGATGGTTGTTGTTGAAGAAGGATGATGTTGTTTGTGTTGGAAAGGTTAAAGCATCTAGCAATCTTAAAGGTTAACCAGAAAAATGCTTCGTCTCTCACTTTCACACGCTGGTTTGATAACACATGTAAGACTGTGTTTGTTAAGTTATTGTTGATGATGTTGTTGTGTGCAGGATGTTAATATTGTTGTTGCCTGGTCGTTCAGTCGAAGCCATAATTGCTATCTTTTTATTAATTTATTTTTATTCTTTCATATCGAGGATACTGAGCGGATAAGCATTTATGTGCTTTTTTATATACATCATCCCCCGTTGTAAGCGGTTTGGCCAGAATAATTAAGTACTTTGTTTAACTACGACACCTTTGTATCACTCAAGTGACTCAATACATACACACTACTAATGACACTCAAAAAACCAAAAACACAAAAAGCACAAGTAAACCCAACTAACCAGCACACATAAAAACAATAAACAAACCCATGTTGCGACTTATTGAAAAGCCTCGCTAATACGGGCAGCCATATTCCGACTTCTCAGAGATATTGATGAGGGTATTATTTAATTGGGAAGTCTACAGGTTGTTTAAACCTATATATATTTAATATATAATAATAATATACAATCATATAGAGAGAGAGAGATAGAGAGATAGAGAGAGATAGATATGATAGAAGACAGAAGATAAGATCTAGATAGATAGATAGATAGAACAAGTAGATAATAAGATAGATAGATAATAGCGATAGAATAAAATAAGAAATAAGAATAATAGATCTAGATAGATAGATAAGATAGAATAATAATAGAAAATAGAATAGATAAGATAGATAGATAGATAGATAGCGATAGATCAACTCAAGTAACTAGACACCACTTGTGGTTGTGGGTGGAGTTTTTTTTATCATGGCATTAGGCGAAATACGACTTTATGTGCTATGAATCTCCACAGACATGAATATTCTCAATGGGTATAGAAACAATGCGCTCGCAATCTGCGACCCGGTTCGATTCCCATTCAAGGGAGTACATTTCCCCTGGAGTAAACATCAGTGCCGAGACCGTGACCCACTCTCCTCCGCCCCAAAAGACCTTCGGATGAGACTATAAACCGAGGCTCCGTGTGCGTGCGAACGCATACAAACATTTAGCGCACACGGTCAAAATCCTGTTCCCGTCTTTTCGAATAGAGCAGCCATCGTGGTGTCCCCCCAAAGAGAAGAGAGAGAGAGAGACGATAGAGAAGAGAGAGAGCGAGAGAGAAGTAGAGAGAGAGACAGAGAGAGAAGAGAGAGAGGAGAGAGAGAGAGTAGCATAGAAATATGGCTGAAATGATTTAACACAGATAAAATAAAACTATACCCACGGATAATAAGAATGACAGAGTCAAGGGGAGCATTTGAATGACTAGCACCGGCGTGTGTCATTAGTTATCCTGCTCGTGACCTGTGTGAACTCTGACCTATACAATCACAAGCATCTCACACCTGCATCCCCCGTCCTCTGCAATGTCATGTAACCGTTTTAGCTCTCCTATCTGAGTTACTGGGAGGTTTGCCTGTTGTTTTGTGTTTTCTGTATATATATATTTGTTCCTTATTCTGTCGTTTTGTTGTTGTTGTTTTTGTTGCTGTTTTGTTTTTCGTTGTTGTTGTTGGTGGTGGTGGTTGTTGGGAGGGTTGTAGCGGTGGTGGACAAGTGGATAGGTTTTCG
>CM054160.1:52010794-52029072 GCA_028751875.1 Rapana venosa
AGAGCAGAGCAGAGCAGAACAGAGCAGAGCAGAGCAGAACAGAGCAGAGCAGAGCAGAACAGAGCAGAGCAGAGCAGAGCAGAGCAGAACAGAGCAGAGCAGAGAGGAGCAGAGCAGAACAGAGCAGAGCAGAGCAGAACAGGGCAGAGCAGAACAGAGCAGAACAGAGCAGAGCAGAGCAGAACAGGGCAGAGCAGAGCAGAGCAGAACAGAGCAGCGAAGAGCAGAACAGAGCAGAGCAGAGCCGAGCAGAACAGAGCAGAGCAGAGCACAGAACAGGGCAGAGCAGAGCAGAGCAGAACAGAGCAGCGAAGAGCAGAACAGAGCAGAGCAGAGCAGAGCAGAGCAGAGCAGAACAGAACAGAGCAGAACAGATCAGGGCAGAAAAGAACAGAGCAGAGCAGAACAGAACAGAGAAGAACAGAGCAGAACAGAGCAGAACAGAACAGAACAGGCAGAGCAGAGCAGAACAGAGCAGAACAGAACAGAACAGAGCAGGGCAGAGCAGAACAGAGCAGAACATAGCAGAGCAGAGCAGAACAGAGCAGAACAGAGCAGAACAGAGCAGAGCAGAAAGAGAGAGAGAGAGAGAGAGAGAGTGCTTGTGTGTGCCTGTGTGTTTTGTATGCATATGTGTGTGTTTGTTTGAAAATGTGGGTGTAATGATATATGTGTATGTGTGTGTGTGTGCATGTGTGTGAGTGTGTGTGTGTGCTGTGTTGTGACATTGTAAGGTATGTATGTGTTAAAATGTGTGTGTGGTGATGTTTGTATGAGTTTGTGCATGCAATGCGTGAACAGACAACAAGACAGACACATAGACACACCGACAACACACACACAAGCACACAAGTCAAACACAACCAACACTGAAACAGAGGAAGAGCGTACTCAAACTGTCCACAACCACACAAACATCTATCAACAACCTAAAAAAAAAGAAAAAAGAGAAAAAAAAAAGGTTTGAAAACCTACAAGGTAACGACTAAGAGTATGAGATGGACAATCGAATTAAACACCCTATCGGTCAATCATAACACTTCATGGCGAACAACACCCCCACCCCCACATTCCTTCCCCATCCACCACCCGAATCCGCTACCCGCCCTCCCCCCCCCCCCCCCCGCCACCCCCCCCATCCCGCCACTAACCTACCAACCCCATCTCACGAGCAAACACTACCATAATATGAAAAGAAAATCGATTGAAAAAAATAATCATTTTCTTAGATTTGAAACTCTGTTCACACACACACCAATTACCCGTCCCCTTCAACCCCCCCTCTCCCCCACTCTTCTCTGTCTGTCTGTCTGTTTCTGTCTCTGTCTCTCTTTGTTTCTCTCTGTCTCTTCTCCTCTCCTCTCTCTGTCTGTCTGTCTCTGCCTCTGTCTGTCCTGTCTGTCCTCCTCTGCCTTTCTGTATATATATCATATATCTCTGTCCTCTCTATGTGTCTGTCTTGTCCTCTGTTATCTGTCTGTCTGTCTCTCTCATCGCTCTTTGTGTCTATTGGTGTCCTGTGTCTCTCTGTCCCCTCTCTGTCTGTGTGACGTCCTCACTCTCCCACTGTTCCGCTATTCGTAAGAGTAGAACCAGTGTGTGCCGGTGGAACAGATGACATACATTTAACAAAACCGCATACACACACCCACACGGGGCACTCGGATGTAAAAAAAAGCCACAACCTAGTCTGCTTAACGGGGGGGGCGGGGGGGAGGGGTTAAGGGTGGCCTAGCGGGGGGAGGGGAGGTTAGGAGGGGGGGGGGGGTGGAGGGAGAGGTGATTTTGGGATTGAAAGATGGGTTGATTTGGGTATGGGGGGAAAAATAAAATTGAAACAATGTCTGTGTCTGTGATCGTGTAGAGAGTCTCTCATCAAGAGGGACACAGTTCCCTCTGAATCGCAGCAGACAATCTAACCAGTCACCTCATGCCTGGGGAGTGAGATCGGCCATCATGGGTCTACGGAGGAGGGTGGTCGTGCGTTAATCCAACCCAGGTCAATCAGGTCAAACCGGTCAAGGTCAGCAACTTAATCTCGTCGATCAGTTCACAAGGCGTACAGTGGTCAACGGTTGGACATCAAAAGTACAACCCTACCGACTTCTCTCTGCTCTCGATCGTCTCCTTGGGAGTGTACTGACTGGCGGGGTGTCGAGTCTCTGGCGATCCCTGAACACCGCAGTCAGTCTGACGGACCTCGTCGTCGTTGTCCATCACTCGCACTCCTCCTCCTGATGGAGGCATACACATCGCAGGGTCCGGGGGCTTCCCACAGCTGCTTCTCGCATCCGCCTCTTCGCCCAGTCCCTCTATCTCTCTCTCTGCTAATCGCCTCTCGTGCCCTCTCAATCTCCTCTCCAAGAATCTTTACTCTATACTTATCACAAATGGTGACCATCTCTGTCTCTATCCATTCTTTGCGTCTCCTCGTCCTCTACTCTACATATTCCATCATCAACAAGTACTGGTGGTTATACTCTCTAATGTTGTTCATCGGGCAACATCCATCAATCTCAGCACACTTAGCATAATAGCAGTCATCGTAATAGTTATTACACCGCTACACCCTCTAGTTGTCAGCCCATAACACGTTTCACCACACGCGCCTTCGCTCAAAGATTTTAAAATCAAATGAACCCGATGCTTTAACTTTTTCATCTCTCTCTCATCCGGCTATCTGTTAGGGAGGAAGTGGATTCTGGAGCACAACTCCTTTCCAATTCCGCTCCACACAGCTTGCCTTCATGGAATTGACTCCATTGGGATGTCAGCCGGAAGCTCACTATTTAATTATCGAATCCAAACATCACGGTTGGTTGCTTTCTCTCCCGAGCCGTTCGCACTCTTCGAAGGCTCTGGTGAAGGTTTAATTGTCTGTGCACATCACCTCTAGTACTGTCTCTCTTAACTCTCTCATCTTTGACGTCGGCATTGGTCGCAACATTCGGGAGCTCTCACTATCTCATCGGTGCTCTACAATGCTGATCCACCCTCTTGAACAGTGAAGGAGAAAACTCCATCCCCTTCTTTCCACACCCTCGATACTATTCTGGTTTCTAAGCAAAAAAAAAGAAAGAAAAGATCGAAGATCGCGCATCTCTAACAACAACGACTTCCCAGTAACAACAGCAAGTCTTCTACCTGACAATACAACACAATCGTTGCTAACAGGGCAAACGATTAAACTGAAGGGTGTATTGTTCTATTAGTGTGCTGATGTTGCATGCGTATGTTATGCCTCGAGGACCCGGATTTCTCGAAGGGGTTCTTCTTATTATATTTTTTTTCATCATCATGCATCCGTTTTTTTATCTTCATCCTCTTTACGCGTTTCTGTGAATAGTTACAATGTGTCCTACAAGTCTCCCTTTCATTTTCGTTTGTATTTTAGATATCTGGTATTCATGATTCTCGTCTGACCCTTGGTTTGTTTGTTTTTTGCATTTATGCGATCCCACATCTATTCTTTTCTTCTTATCTGATTCTTAGAAGTTGTTATTGTCTTCTATTCTTCCTCTTCCTTTTATTCTATTTATTTCTTGTAATTTATCGTTTCTTACTCTTCACTTCTTTGTTTCTTCCTGTTTCTTATCTTTATGTTTGTCCTCTTCCACTAATTCTTTTGTCTATTGCTCATGAATGACGAAAACTCACTCTTTTTTAACCTTTTGTTGACTTTTGAGTGTCTTCTTACCTATTCTTTCTCTCCTTCAATATCCCTCTTCAAACAGTGAAGAAGAAAACTCTCCCTCTTTTTAGTGATTGTCCTACACACTTCAAGGCCACAACAGTGAAGAAGCAAAACCCCTTTTTAAGTGATTTCTACACCCTTCAAGCCCACAACAGTGGAAGAAGAAAACTCCCTTTTAGTGATTGTCTTACGACCCTTCACGGCTCATTCCTAATCTTATCTTCCTTTCCTTCCTAGTTCGCTAGCTTTCTTGAATCTTTCTTATTCTTTCTGTATCCGAGATATGCTTGATTCCTTTTTTCTTAAAACTATTCCTGAATTCTTTATCTCTTTCAGATAACTATTTCTTTCTTCTTCGTTTCCTGTATTACTATTTATTCACGCACTGTGCCTTCCGTGTTTTTTTTCTTCTGTTCATCACATAGTTTTACTCTTTCTTTACACGGTTATGCATGTCACATTGGCATAGTTTGAGATTTATACTATGTCGCTTCGCTTTGAGCTATATGCGCTGATCACGTCTATCACTTGTTTTTCTTCTATGTTCTTTTTGGCGTTGTTGCCATATTGGGTTCTTAGTTCCTTGTTGTTACAGTATGCTGTTCTTGTTGTTCTTGCTCGTTCTTGTTCTATCTTGGCGGGTTCTTACAGCGTTCTATATTCTTCGTTCTATGTTTCTTGTTCTTGTTCTTGTCTTACCTTCTTCCTTTCTTCTTCTTCTTTCTGGCTTTCGCAAACCCGCCCAAATTAGGGCACACAGCAAACTTGGCCACTGTTGTCTGTCATATGAGCGAATAATAATGAATAATAAATATAACCAATGATAATAGCCATGTGACATAGCAAAGAGAAATAATTATATCATGAATACTTACTATTAGAATCTTATACAGCGCATACTGATATCTCGATCTAACAAAACGGTAACATTCCACAGAGCCTTTCATATCTATGCCCATGGCTCTTAGTGTCCATTCAACTCAACGTCACGCACGCACCACCAACGGGGACCACAACTAACGAGACTAACGGAATCAACTGTGCAGGGAGGATCGAAAGCTCATTTCAAGGGACAGCCACACACTCCACGCATCCAGTCACGCACGCACGCACAGCACTCACGCACGCACGCACGCACGCACGCACACCACACACACACACACACACACACACAAAAACCCCACCAAGCACTACAACACACACCCACTGCTACACGTACACGCACAATATCCGGCTGTTCGCGTCTGCCGTTAAGGCGCCTGACTGAGGCTTTCCAATGTCCCACCCGCATCTGTCTCCCTTCGGCGTTAAGGAGTTTTTAACCACATAATAAGTCAGACCATCTTTTGGCGTCATTTCACGCGAGCGCTTTTACCCACCACCGTTAAGGCAGTCCAGCATTATTGCGACACTACATCGGGATGATATCTAAACCACGATACCGTAAGCATGCGTTGTTTATACGCCAATCGAACGAACCCGGGTTCGATTCCCGTTCAATGGGGAAATTTTTCCCCTGGAGTTAACATCAGGCAGACTCCACAGGCTCTGCCCCAAAAGTCTTCGGAGAGACTAAAAACCGAGGTCCCGTGTGCAAACGCACGCAGAACATCTTGCGCACAGAATGTTAAATCCTGTTCCGCTTTTCGAAAGAGGAAGGCCTATTGTGCCGGCGTGGTAACAGATGACAGAATTAACAAATCTGCATACACACGGGAACTAGATGTAAAAAAAGCACATGAAGTGCTTATTCCATTATCCTCGATATACAACGAATAAAATAATAAAATACTTTGGCTAGGCCAGTCACTTGTTAGATTTTTATTTTACTTATTTCCTAGACGTAAGCCACCTATTTTAATTGTTTGAATTAAAAAAAAATGTATTCTTTTATATCGAGGATAATGGAATAAAACACTTGTGTGCTTTTTTGCATATAGTCTCCGCCGTATGCAGTTTTTTGTAAAAATGTGTCATCCGTTCCCATCCGGCTCACAATGACCACCTCTTCCGAAGAGCGGAAAGGGGTTTTAAACGTGTGCGCAAGATGTTCTAGCCTGTCTTGCATACTCCGGCCTCAACACGAGACTGGAATGGGACTAATGCAGTTTCTTATAGTCTACATCCGAAGGATACCAATGGGTTACCAATCCTGACATTCTGCGTAAGCAGCCGCTTTATTTTAACCCACCATTTTGAGGTAGCCGCTGTCCGAGAACAGAGCAAGCAGAGCAGAACAGAGCAGAGCAGAGCATAACAGAAGCAGGCAGACAAAGCAGGTGACAGCATTCACCAGGAGCAGACTGTAATAAAGCAAGAGACAGCCACAACATAGCTATTCCAAGCAGAGCACAACGAGAGCAGAGCAAGCAGTAGTCAGAGCGAATAACAACAGAGCAGCTAGCAGCGAAACATGACCGCCGTAGCAGAGCAGAATAGCAGATTGTCAACAGTTCAGGTAAGCAGAACAAGGGCAGAAGCAGACAAGTACACTATCAGTGTCAGTACTAACAGAGCAGAGACAGCACATAGCAGCCAACTCAGTAATGGCGCCAGCAGCCAAGCAGAGCGAGAACAGAGCAGCGAAGAGCAGAACAGTCAGCAGAGCAGGCGATCCTGTGTAGCTAGACACAACAGTATCGACAGGTTGTTTTAAGCCAAGCGAGCATACAGAGGCAGAGCCGGACAGCAGCACAGCTGACACAGCGAGCAGCGCAACGAGCCAGAACCATGCACGCAGTGATGAACGCAATCAGCACTGCACTGCATAGCAGATGTCTTATGTTTACACAGAGACTACGCAACGCTTACAGCCAGTAACAGATTCAGAGCAGAAAAACGAAAAAAGACGCAGACCAGCAGAGAACAGCTTAACAAGTGAGACAGTAACAGAGCAGAACAGCTAGCAGTACAACAGGACACAGAACAGAGCAGACTATTGTTTAATAGCAGGAGAGCAACACAGAAGCAGCACACAGAACACGCAAGTAACAGTCTTAAGTCAGGGCAGAGAAGCAGATAAACAGAGCAGAACCATAGCAGAGCCACATAGCAGAAATAGCTAGACAGCACAATCACTTATTGATAGCAGAACAGAGCAGAGCAGAAAGAGAGAAGAGAGAGAGGCAAAGAGAGAGATACAGTAAGAATGGATGGAGAGAAAGAGATGACGCCGAGAGAGATGAGAGTTAGCGAGATGCAGATAATCTCAACAAACGTCAACACATACATTACAACACAAGAGAGCAATCCCTGACGTTGGTACATCGATAGCACATCAAACACACACACAAACACAAAAACACACAACTCAAATCACTATACTCCTGAACATCCACATCTGCCAGTTAGGTCCTATAATAATAATAATTAATAATAATAATAAATGAATACATATAACTACACATAAAAATAAAAAAAAAAAAAAAATAATAATAAGTCTATCTCAGCACATCCGTCGTGTTCGACAAACACGATGACCTCCAAAACAACGACACACCAGCTAACAGCATAGACGCCACACACACGCAGACACATAACACGCATAGACGATCTACACTTACGGATAATTGGTTCACGCCCTCTCCCGGCTAAATTTGATTATACTCCCCCCCCCCTTGAAGACCCGCCGTCTTCGACTCTCAACCTCCCCGCCCACGACCGTCTTACATCCCCCTCCAGCCCCCCTCCCCTTCCCCCGACCCCCCACCCCCACCCCCCCTCACCCGCACACGACAGGAAGACAATGACATAGATCGCTGTCCGAGTAAAAGGGAAGGATAATTCAATGGCGATCATCACGGTGAAGTGAGAACTGTTACTAAGTGCTACACATGTTTCACATGGAACGCCACCGTTACCGAGATTGCGCTTAGACTCGTCTCCCCCACTGAACCCCACTCAACCCACTCCCCTGTCGCCAACAACCCCTTCCCTCCGCACCACAAACCTCCACCTCTCCCCCACCCCCCACCTCTCCCCCCCCCTCAAGCGGCCTAATCCGCTAGCCAGCTTTACTTATATAGACTCTTTCTTTTATCTTTATGTTCACAGCCCTTCAAAAGGGGGCCCCCCCCCCCTCCATTCCTAGTCCAGAGAGTCCTTTATTCTATTATGCGTCCAGCTCTCTTGATCACGCTCGATACAAGTACTAGTGCCACGTTGCTTTGCATAAAAGATAGGATATCATCCTCAATCGCACTCCAGGAACTATCGGACATAGAAAAACGGCGCGTGTCGCAACATTGGCATCCCTATCGCATACAGGCATGTACCGCACGTGCGCGCCGCGACGACGACCTCTCCACTTTGCATTGCCGCACTACGCAATCACACCACACAATGACACCTAGCCCACATACACACATCCACGACCATCACAATCCATTCATAACTACACAATAAACACAGCGCTCAAGACAACTGTGATCCGCCGCACAAACCCCAGGCCTGACACGGCAAATAACAAAAAAAACACAATACAAACAGATACGACTAAAAATTCATCTCTTCTCATCTTACTATCTATCTAGCTACATCTATCTTCATCTCTATTCAATACTATCTATCATCAATCTATCTATCTATCTAATCTATCTTAATTCACTACTTTCTATCTAATGCTATAATAACATTCAAATCCTATAAATCTAATCTATACATATACAAATCTACATTCGCTAAAACTTTATATATATGAACATAACACCAATCAACAATCAAAACACACACAAATAATATATCGCCCATAATCTTCCCGGATTACATACAGTAATAACCACCACCACTACACACCGCACACCATTACATCCCCCTACACCACACATTACTTTTCCCCGTCTCCCCACACAGGGCACTTACACACATTCTTCACTTCCTCAACATATAAACATCAACAACGATACTACAACCCCCCTTACCCGACAACACGACGCACACACCTCACATACACACCCACACAAGAGAAACAACACACATATAGTTACACCATCCCCTTAGGGCTGGATCACTGCAACTCAGGGGTGTACGCCATTATCATCCTACAGTGTAAGAGTGATTGTTTTATTTAGCACATATACATGCCTCCATATATACACATCACATTCATCCACAGCACATTACATACCTACTTCCTCAGCACAAAACAGCACACATTTCATCACAAAACACATTACATTCAACACATAAATCATACGACTAGCTATACATCTACCTCTGTCATCCAACCAACACTTCTTACCCACTTAGACTAGCAGATCCGAATGGTTATAACCTATAAAAAATTTACAATAATACATAACTTTAATTATATAAAAATAATAATTACATGCTAAAACAAACAATTAGTAAGTTCAACGACTGAGTTATTTGTGTTCAACTGACAACCCACATTACATCTCTCGAGGCACCACACGGATTACATTACCTCCCTTACTCCCACATTTCACACACACGAAACACATTACACATACACATAACACCACGCATTTTACATGCCCCCTTCCACACATTCAAAGCCACACACATACACACACAAACTTACACTCACATATTACACCCCCCCATACACATACACATTTCATCACATAACTACACTGCGTACTTTGGCAACCCACCGCCATCTTCCTACACACATTACATAAACACACACATTACATCACATACAGTGCACACCAATAACTACAAGAATCCACTCCATATAACCAACACGAACACTAACACGATCTCCCCCACCACAACCCAAGATACATCCCCCGCCACTAGTCACACATTCTTGCTATCCTCCTCCTCCAACCCACCGAAATGAACTCCCATAACATCAACCCTGCCCACACATACACATCACACACCTAGACCACACACACATTACATAAATCCCGCACTACCTGAGTAGCTAGAGCTCACACAATGGGATTCTACCAACACACAATCTACATCCCCAAACCATCACACACACAATATTCAGACATCACACATAACCAACACATTACATCAACCACACATTACATCCCCCCTCCCAACACACTTATAACATCACCAACAAACACATACATTACATCACACCACACATTCATCCATAGACATACCACATCCATTACATCACACACATCTACATCCCCCCACCCACACACACAACATCACACAAACACATACATTACATCACACTAGGACACAACCGCCGCAAAACGAGACGAGGTACCCGTGCCGTGCAACACATTACATGCACATACACGCACAATACACATCACACACATTACAATCCCCCTCCCACACACACTACATCAACAAACACATACATTACAATCAACACACATTACATACACAGAACACACTATTACATCACACACACAATTACATACATCCCCATCCCACACACGCACACTGACACACACCACAAACACACACACACAACACACACATCACATCCCACACACACACAAACACACACACATTTACTGTCACCCACACAATTAATGTGGCTCCTGCTCCTCCATATGGCAGCAGGCTGGTGACTGCACCTCTCTGGTAAACTGACTGACTCCTGTGTTTCAGGCCCTGTGTCCATTACTTCGCTTTGAAGATTGGCAATGAATATCATGGAGAGAGACGAGAGGAGCCACGAGTAGAGGAGAGGATAGGGAGAGAGGAGAGAAGATCGCATAGCTGAGAGACAGAGAGCAGAGAGAGTCAGCCACAAGAAGGAAAGACAGAGAGAAGAGAGAGAGAGAGAGTTGGGGGGGGGAGGAGGGAGAAGATTGAGGGAGTGGGGGGACCGGGGGGGGAGAAGAGAGAGAGCTAAAGGGAGAGCAGGGACAAGAGAGAAGGATTTGTTTCTTTACACAGATTCAGCGCTGTATACATTCCATACATTATTATTAATACTCTATGGTGATGCTCCGATGATGATGAATGATGATGATGTAATATACTTCATCTATTGTTGTACTAATAACATGTTTATTATTATAAGTAGAGCAAAAGAGAGAGAGAGTTGTCGCAAGGAGGGAGAGAAGAGGAGCAGCAGAGAGCACAGAGATGATGCAGTGAGCCAGAGCAGAAGAGAGCAGACAGTACAGACACGATCACTCAGGACCGAAAGGAGCATGGAACAGAGATAAGGTAAAGTACACGACATAAGATAGGAGAGACAGGACAAAGGCGAGCAGAGAGACAAGACGGAGAGAGTAGGAGATAGAGAGTTGAGGTGAGACAAGAGCGAGAGACTCCACAGCGACTAAGACAGAGAGTAGAGGAGACAGAGAGAACTGAGGGGATTAAAGAGAGGCAAAACCATATGGAGTACAGGAAGAAGGTATATGAGAAACAGCTGAAAGCCCAGAGAGAGAGCCGAGAGCAGAGAGAGACGAGAGAGCAGCAGAGACACAACAGACAGAGAAAGAAGCAGTACAGAGAGAGAGACCTGAGAGAAACGACAGAGAGGCGACGAGAGAGAAACCGAGGCGAAGAGAGAGGCATAACA
This sequence comes from Rapana venosa, assembly GCA_028751875.1. Classification (NCBI taxonomy): domain Eukaryota; kingdom Metazoa; phylum Mollusca; class Gastropoda; order Neogastropoda; family Muricidae; genus Rapana; species Rapana venosa. Next base: position 52,021,969 of record CM054160.1, read on the forward strand.
CTTAACAGACAGTTCAAGACACAGAGAGAGAGAGAGAGAAGTAGAGACAAGAGCAGATGACAACAATACAGACAGAGAAAGAGAGACACGACGAGAGAGACACACGCACAGAGAACAATGCGGAGAAGATCAGAGAGGACAAACCAGAAGACAGAGATGATTACGTATCCAGCTGCTTGAGAAGAGAGAGTAACCAGCACAGACAGACATCTCAGACAGACATTCTCGTACAGATATAAAAGACAGAGAGACAGCGAGAAGAGCTGAGTTCAATCACGCAGTAGAGATTTGAGAGGGACCTATAGCCGGCCAAGCGAGAGAGAGAGTAAGAGAGAGAGAGAGAGCCGCACGAGAGACAGACAGCAGAGAGCAAAGAGAGAGAGAGAGAGAGAGTCAATCAATCATAACCATAACTTTAATCACTTCCCAACTAGACAGGGCAATAACATTACTGACAGGGCGGGAGAGAGAGATCAACAGGAGTTCATGCAAATCTAAAGAGACGACAAGACCAGAGACAAAATACCAGACAGACAGACAGAATCACGAGCGCATGCGAGAGAGAGAGACACAGCCTGACAAAAAGAATGAAAGAGATCCAAGAAAAGAGAGAGAGGCTAGACCGGAAGAGAGAACGACGAAGTAGAGAGAGTAACACGAGACAGAGAGAGAGAAAGATAGAGAGACAGACACGGAGAGAGAGAAATGCTTACATACAAGAAAAAATACATTGTAGAGAGAGAGAACATAGAGAGAGAAGAGTATATCCATGAGAGAGCGAGTGCGAAGTAAAGACTGACGCCCAGAGGCGACAAGGACATAAGACCGACCAGATCTCATAACACAGACAGATAGACATAATGACTGCAGACAGCAACCTAGACGACATATACATCAGAGAGATGCAAGTACAGAAGACAGAAGCAGAATGTAGCAGAACGAAAGAGAGACATTTACGTAATGTGAGCAGAGCAAGACAGCCTGGTAATAAAACTACACAGGATGCCAGTAGGGAGGCGAAAAGAAAACGACAACTGAGGACAGAAGAGAGAGAGAGAAGAGAATAACGGGGTAAAAAACTAAAGCACAAGCAGGTTCATTATTTTTACATCTTGCCCTCCCACAAGCATAATAAAATGTAGAAAGGGGTCATAAAAATCATAGTCTGACATGAGAATTTAAAAAATAATAATAATAATAAAACAACTTGATTCTAGACTTCTTCCTTCACCTTTATAACCCATCGCTTTATCCACAGACCTTCGGTGCCTACCATTCCTGGAAAATACTTTCCTTATAACATCTCCTACTCCTCTATGTGTTAATTTGTTTTGGTTGTTGTTTTTTATTTAGAAAAAAGAAACCTGAACAAATACTCTCTTTTCAAACCGTATAATATGACTTTTTGAATGTATCGTTTCTTTCCGAATGACCCAGTGACAGATTGGTTAATTGGTCACATGGCACATTAAACCTGGATGTGCCACAACAGGTCATGTCCCACACCTCCCGAACTCACTTCTCGCAGCTAACTATTTGCCTCTTATAGCATTTTTTTTGTCATCTTCATAGATCAGTGTTTTCAATTATCCTTTTATACGCCTGTTTTTTATATAACCTATTCTAAGGGAGGATTCCTGCGTAACAACATTATGCGGAATGGTACGGGAGAGTCCTTGGGCATCATCTGGTTTTTATTTATCGCCTAGGAAGGACTGAAATGTCATCTCATATCACCCACGTATCATTTTGCTATGAAGGCGAGGGCACTCCATGTGGTGTGTGACTTAAATACTAAAAATAAAAATAATAATAATGAATGGGATTTATAAAAGCGCTGAATCTTGTAAAGTAAACAAAATCAAGCGCTTACTTGTGATGTGCGGGAAACCAACAATCAGCATCTGGTCAGGAGTTGTCAGATTTCCCAGAATATTAAGGCACAGGCATTTACCGCAGACTAGATCCCTGAAGGATGCTTTTTGGTGATGTTCCACCGGACACCATTTTATAACTTTTCCTGATAGAATCGGGAATATCCGTCTGAATAGAGTGAAAAGTGTCACAGTTTCACTAAGAACAAGATTGATTTAAGGGAATCTGGAATAATCTTATTTTATTGTGTGGTTATTTTTTTATTATGATGTGATTTTTCCCACAATGCAGTGCCTGTTCTGGGTTGACTCGCCGGTGTTGAATTACTAGGAACGACAGTAGAGCTTTCTGTTGGCTTTATAACTGTGTATCTTCATCTGTATAGTACCGTTGCAGATTTCTTCTCAGATTTAAAATTCTTACGAGGTGATCAGTACCCATATGCGCCTCTGCCTGTGGCGTCGACGGGATGCTATTATGCACAGAACCTCACCTTCAAGCATAGGCGATTTGATTGGTACGCGGATTGAATGGCTCCCACTTTGAATGTTTATCGAAGTTACATTGTAATTCTTAATCAAATACTCTCCGATCTGCTTATAATCATGTCTTAAGCGTCCACCATGAAAGGGCAATTACAAATAATCCATTATTAGTACTCTATAAGCATAAAACTTGAGAGTAGATACATTCTTATATATTATTATCTATCACATTTATTTTATACCATCATATAGATTTTCACTAGAATATTATTATCACACTAGATATAGATTGAGGGATTAGGAGGCGTATCGATTTAAACCTTCTAGATCAGCTTTACGCCCTCCTCCCATCGAATTGGGCATCAAGTATAAAAGCATACACCTCCCACCAGAAGCTTTCCTGGAAAATTTACATGTTGCTTTGGACTTCTCTCCTCATTTTCTATCCCTCTCTATGTTTCGGAGAGTCACCATACGGTCTTACCTTTTCACTATTCCACCTGTCACCTGAAAACCAGTCTTTCCCCTTGTATCCTGTAATGTCCTTATATACCTGCCTCTATTATCTTGCGTCTCACATTCTCCTGGCTCTCTATGTATCAAACCACTTTTTCCCTTCTTCTCTCAAAAAATAAGACTTTAAAAGAGAAACTATTCTTAGTCTCACCTGTAAAGCGAAGAAACCGCACCCGAAGTTTCGGAATGCGCCTAGGGACTTACTTGTAGGCGACTTGTAATCGAAGTCGCAACGAGCATCTTTGATACATTTGTAGACTGGCTATACGTTGCTCCTTCACTAGATACCAGACGTTCACTCCAAAAACATTGACTGATCTGTACTGAGCATCTATCCATACAACAACTGAATCGACCACTTTAAAGATGCGTTATACAAGGAGTTACAGAAACTCAGCATGCATAGGTGACTAACTCTTGATGTGACTCGAACAGTGCGACTCGGCGGGCTATCAAACAAAAGAAACATGCGGTTGATCACATGCATGATAATCCTAACAAAAGGGTCCACTGTTTCTTGCGGTGTAGCGATCTTGGCATACAACGGTTCTACTCACGATCAAGGGAAAACCACAAATCTTCATTGCACCACTGAGAGCACATTCCAATCTCGTCACAGAAAAGACAGCACGAGAAGAACGAAGTGACAGTGCACGCACGCAGAGAGGCAGGAGATGAGAAGAGTTAACAACATGTTTATCGTACTAAGCATTTGGACAACAGCGAACATCTTATCTGATACCAAGGAACAGGAAATAGTTGTGAGTGTTAGATACATTAAATATCAAAAGAAACGATACGTAATAGAACACAAAGTAACGAGACTCCTACGAACAGACAGAGATTACATGACGTTGCCAAATAAGAAAAAAAAAAAAAGGAACCAGATTTTTGCGCTCTGATTGTCCTGACACATACGCAAACCAACGGGCAAACATCCTATAGCACACACAAGCTAGTGTGCGCGTGAGCGTCGCTTGCACCATGGTGTGAGTGTGCGTGGTGTAGTGGTGGTGGTGAAGGGTAAGTGTGCTCGTGCTGTAGTGTTAGTGTGATTGTGTAGTGTTGATTGTCGTGATACGCGCGCGTAGGCGTGTTTTTGCAAGCGTAATCGTGTCAGTGTCTTTTGGATGGTGTGTGAGTGTGATGTGTGACTTGTGTGCATAGTGTGTGTGTTGTGTGTGTGTGGGTGTGTGTGTGTGTGTGCGTGAGTGGTGTGTGTGTTGTGTGTGTGGTGAACACGCGCGTGCGTGTTTTGTGCAAGCGATCGTGTGTCTGTTTGCGTGTGTGTGTGTCGTCATCTAGTGTGTGTGTGTGTTGTGTGTGTGTGTACGCACGGTGTGCACCGTGTGTATGTGCACCTCAGCGTGTTGAGCGGTTTGTCGGTTGCTAGTGTGAGGATGCCAGTTCTGGGCTATATGTTGTGGTGTATGTGTAGTGGGGAACCATGTGTCCATGCCAATGGGCAGTGCGTGATTTGTGTACGTGTGGTGTCTGTTTGTGGTGTGGTGTGTGTACGTGTGTGTGTGTGTGTACACATCGCTTGTTGTGACATCCGAGATTTGTGGCATAGCTGGTGTTCATCGAGTTTAAGTGATGGTCTGTGCTTGGTCGTGTGTGTAGATGTGTGTGTGTGTGTGTGTGTGAACATGGGCTTGGGGTGTTTGTGCAAGTGTGTGTGTAGTATCGTGGTGTGTGAGTGTGTGCAAGTGTGTGTGTGTGCGTGCGCGCTGTATGAACACGCTGCAGCGATGCGTGTTCATGTTAGACGCCTGTGTCTGCTTTGTGGTGCGATCTGTAGTTGTGAGTACGAAAAAAAAGGCCCCTTTTCGTAAGATAATTGTGTCCGGGAACAAATTGACAGAATTAACAAATCTGCATACACACGGGGATGATGTAAAAAAAGCACATAAGTGCTTATTCCCTTATCCTCGATAATAAAAGAATAAAATAAAATAATTTTGGGTAGGCGTTTTTTGTTTGTTTTTATTTACTTTCCAGAGTGCTCCCCTTTTAATTTTTAATTTAAAAAAAAAGTTATTCTTTTATATCGGGATAAAGGGAAAAACATTTTGTGCTTTTTTGTTGTCCCGGCGTATGCAGTTTTGTAAAAAAGTTTTCATCCGTTCCCACCGGGACAAAAGACCTACTCTTCCCAAGAGCGGGAAAAAGGGGTTTTAACGGTTTTTCGCAAGATGTTCTGCGTGCGTTCGCAACACGGGGCCCTCGGTTTATGTCTCAAATTTTGAAAAAGGGTGGACCAATGGGTTTTCCCAAACCCAATTTCTATGAGGCTTTACCACCATTTATACCGCAAATCCGAGAACAGAGCAAAGCAAAGCAGAACCAAAAAAGGAAGGCAGAGCAGAACAGAGAAAAGCAGAAGCAGAGCAAACAAGCAGACAGAGGCAGAAACGAGCAGAAACAGAGCAAAAAAGAGAGAGCGAGCAGAGCAGAGGGAGAACAGAGCAGAGCAGAGGGAGCAAGCAGAACAGAGCAGAGCAAGAAGGAACAGGGAGAGCGAACAGAGGGAGAACAGAGCAGAGCAGGCGAAAAGGGCGAGCGAGCAGAGCAGAAAGGCAGCGAAGAGAGAACAAACGAGCAGAGCCGAGCAAACAGAGCAGAAACAGAGGGGAAAAGGGCAGAGCGAGCAGAGAAACAGAGCCGAAAAGGGAGAACAAGCATGGAGCAAGCAGGCCGAGCAAACAGAACGACAAACAGACAGGGGGAGAAAAAAAACGAGCGAGCAAACAGAACGAGAAGAACAAGCAAACGAGCAGAACAGACGAACAGGCAGGCGGGAGAAAAAGCCAGAACAGAACAGAACAGAGCAGGGCAGAGCAGAACAGAGCGGGAAAATAGCAGAGCAGAGCAGAACAGAGCAGAACAGAGCAGAACAGAGCAGAGCAGAAAGAGAGAGAGAGGAGAAGGAGAGAGAGAGAGAGAGAGGAGGAGAGAGAGAGAGAGGGGAGAGAGAACAACAACAACAATACATTACAACACAAGAGAAACACACACACATATCCATCAAACACACACACAAACAAAACACAACACAAACACTTACAAACACACACACAAACCCCACACACAAACACACACACAAACACATACACACCCCACAACACAAAAACACTTAGACACACACTACTTCCCCCTCTCCGGCTCCCCCCCCCCCCCTCTTTCCCGCCCCAAACTCCCCCCGCCCCCTTCCCCGACCCCCCACCCCACCCCCCCCCCGCACACAAAAAAGACAATGACAAAAGGATGGTCCGATAAAGGGGGATAATCAATCAATACGGTGAAGTGAGAACTGTTACTATATTTAGTAACGCCACCATCGATTCCTTCCTCTCCCCACTGATCCCCTTCCCACTCCCCTCCCGCCTCCCACCACACCTTCCACCTCTCCCCCCCCCCCTCTCCCTCCGCCAATCCGTCTTCTTCTTTGCTTTGCTTTTCTTTGTTCGTTCAATCATTCCTTTATTCTTTTATGCGTCCCTCTTGCTCGAACTTGTGCAGTTGTTCAAATTGATACACCGCAATGACACAAGCACGGACATACGCGCGTGTGCACATGCACGCATACAGGAATGTACCGCACGTGCGCGCGCGCACGCACACGCAATCACACACACAATGACACATACACACATCCACACACAACCCCCATAACACACATATACACGCGCACCCGCGCACACACACTCAAGATAGAAAAAATGTCTACTTATCTATCTATCTATCTATCTACTATCTATCTATCTATTTCATCATCATCTATTTACTATTATCTATCTATCTACTTCTCTATAAAATTACTATCTATCTATCTATCTATCTATCTCAATTTTATATATGATACACACACAAACACACAAATATTCTCCATAAAATTCCCCAACATTACACACACTACCACACCATTACATCCCCCCACCACAATTACATTCCCTTCCACACACACTCACACACACATATACACAAAAAATACTACACCCCCTTCCACACACACACCACACCCCACACACACAGAAGAAACATACACACATATTTCACCCCTTACACACCATTTCATCACCACATTACATCCCCTTACACACATTTCATCACACAATTACATACCCCCTTACACCACAATTCATCACACACATTACATCACACATACACATACATCCCCTTTAAAACACCCACACACCCAATTACATCCCCCTCCCCCAAAAACCCT
>CM054160.1:52029572-52071429 GCA_028751875.1 Rapana venosa
TTTTACCCCCCCTTAAAGGCAGCCGCATTTCGACTTCGGGAGATGTTTAAACCCGATCCCGGTTTAACATGCGGTTTTATACCAAGGACGCCCCGGGTTCGATTCCCGTTAAAGGGGAATTTTTTCCCCCTGGATTTAACACAGTGCAGACTCCCTCCCAAAAAAGCCCTTCAAAAAACGAGCCCCGTGTGAAAACGCACGCAGAACACTTGCGCACACGTTAAATCCTTTTCCCGTTTTTTCGAACAGTAGGTATTGTGGGCCGGTGGGAAAGATGAAAAATTAACAAATCGGGCATACACAGGGGGACTAGATGTAAAAAAAAGCACAAAGTGCTTATTCCATTATCCACGATAAAAAAGAATAAAATATTTTGGGCTAGGTCGCGTTTTTTTTAGGTTTTTTTTTACTTTCCTAGACTTAAGTCCTATTTTTTTTTAAATTAAAAAAAATGTTATTCTTTTATATGGAGGATAATAATGGGAAATTGTTGCTTTTTTGCATAATCCCCGGTGTATGCAGTTTTTTTAAAATTTTGTCATCCGTTCCCACCGGCAACAATGGCCTACTCTTCCGAAAAGCGGAACGGATTTAACGTGTGGGCCCAAAAGTTTTGCGTGCTTCGCAAACGGGACCGATTTACAGTCTCACCCAAGGATGACCAAAAGGGTTACCCCTCCTACATTCTGCGTTTCAGCCGCTTTCACCCCCCAAGGTGCCACAGTCCGTTTCCGGGGGTGTTGTTTAAAAGCGATTCAAGTTAAGTGTGGTGGTGTGTGTTTTGTGTGTGGTTTTGTTGTGTGTGTGTGGTTTATGTTAAGTGGTGTTGGGGTGTGTGGTTTTTGTGTTTGTGTAAAGTGTGTGTGTGTGTGTGTGTGTGTGCGTGCGTGTGTGTGTGTGTGTTTTTGGGGTGTGTGTTTTGTGCGTGTGTAGTTTTGTGTGGTTGTATGTGTGTGGTGTGTGGTGTGTGGTATGTGTAAGGGTGTAAGTGTTAAGGGTAAGTGTGTTTTGGTGTGTAATGTGGTAAATTGTGTTGTGTGTTGTAAGTGTGTGTGTGCGCGGCCGCGGTGTGTGTGTGTGTGCGCGCGCGGTGTGTGTAAGTGGTGTGGTGGGTTTTTTTGTTGTTGTTTTTTATAAATAAATTTTTTTTTCATCCCTTTCGTCAGTTTCCGGGCGCACAACTCTCTCCCCTTCAGGGATGTTAAAGGTTTTTTTTGATTGATTTGACTTGACTTGAAAAACATATTACAGGGGGGGGGAGGGGGAAAGGGGGAAAGCACGGGCCGGGGGGTAACAGACGAAGAAACTTGGATGTAGAATCGAAAAAAACCCCAAAGACTGTGGCCCGGCCATGACATGACTTTGGGGTGTGGGGGTTTGTGTTGTTGCGAAAGGCGAAGATAAAGACAGATCTCATATCATCATCGTAAACGTCGTCATCCTTTCGTCATCGTATCATCATTCTCATAATCATCATCATCATCTTCATCATCATCATCATCAACATCATCATCATCATCCTCATCTAAATGCCTTTGGCCTTATTGGATTGGGGGCAGCAACAAATGTTTCCACTCCTGTCTGCCCGGGGGCCAGCTTCCCAAAGGGGTTCCCCAGGTATGTTGGAAGGTCTCCAGCTCTGTTTCGACAGTCCGGCCAAGGTTTTTGGGTCGTCCTTTTTTGCGTTTTTTTCCTCGGGTGCCCGTAAAGGGTTTCGGGCGATTTTTCCCCTTTTCCCCGACGGCAGATATCCCCCTTTTTTCCTCCCATCGCCATGCGATCCATGCTTTCTTGTTGCAAGGGCAAAAAGTTCTTGGTTGGAGATAGTCCGGCCCAAAAAATGCGCAAGATTCTTCTGAATTTTCGTTGAAGGGATAGTTTTCGAGGTCATTCAGTCACCCCTCCAGCCCCGAGCCGTACAAAAGGGTGGAAAGTACACGTTGGGTATAGTTTTTAGTTTGGTTGGTGCTAAAAAGGGGACGATTTCCACCTTGTTCAGATTTCATAAGCTTTCTTGCTTTGCTAACCGGTTCTTGAGTTTTTGAAGAAATAGCCGGGGGAAATTGTCGCCCACCCGCGGCACCCCCCCCCTCCCCCTCCTCCCCTCCCTTCCCCTCCCCACTCCGCGCGCGCCCATTATTTTGGGTAAAGGGGGACTGTTGATGCCCATGAAGGGTAGTTTTTTTTCCCCCTTCTGGATTAGTCTCAAAAGGGAAAAACCCCCCACACCAACAAATTCGGAGAACTATAAACCGAGGCCCCGTGGGAACGCACGCGAACATCTTGCGCACAGTTAAATCCTTTTCCCGCTTTTCGAAAGAGTAGGCATGTGTGCCGGTAGGAACAGATGAAAAAATTGACAAAACCGCATACACCGGGGACTAGATGTAAAAAATGCACTGGGCTTTTTTCCATTACCTCCGAAAAAAAAGAAAAAAAAAATAAAAAAATTTATCTTTGCTTTGCAAATTTTGAGTGTCTTTTTTGTTTTTGAATGAAGAAAGGGTTGTCTTTTGCTGTCTTTATGGGGTTTTGGATCGGTGGTCTAGAGGTAACGCGCCTGTCTAGAATGCGAAAAGCCCGGATCGGATTGGCGGGGTTCGAATCCCTTTGGGCCCCGAAATTTTCCCCCTCATCCTTTGACCGTGAGTGGGGGTTTTGGGCGCTATTTTTTCGGATTAGACGATGTGTTAAAAAAAAATTTATTCAGCACAGTAAAAAAAAAAACCCCCACGGCAAAAAGAGAGTTGTCCCTGGCAAAATTCTTAAAAAAGGGGCCACTCTGATAGGGAAAAAAAAAAATTTTTCAGCCCCCCCAAAAAAGAAAAAAAGGTGGCGCTGCTTTTGGGCGCGCGCCCTCCCCGGGGGGGAGTAGCCCCAATTTCAAGCAGAGAAAACTGCCTTACTCTAAGTGGGATAAAAGGGGAAAAAAAAGAAAATACTTTTTAAAAAAACCCCATTTTTGTTAGACGTCCCGAACAAATTTTTCCCAACCCCAATTTCTGACAAAGACTTTAACTTCTTACCCCAAATCCTTTTGTTAACCACTGTCTAAAGATTTCCTACATAAAGATCTGTCGAAACACAGTGTACACACCTAACCTCATTTTTTAATTTTAAAGGTACCTTCCCCCTTACTCATAGAAAAACTTTTTTTGACGAATGATAGAAAAATTTAAAAAAACCTTTGTGTTTTAAGTGAGCAAGGGGAGCAGAGCGGGAACAGGCAGAGCAGGGCAGAACAGAGCAGGGAAAAAGAGAGAGAGCAGAGCAAGGGGATCGACAAGCAAACAGGCAAGGAAGTGGAACAGGGCAAGCGAGCAGAGAGAGCGGGGCAGAACAGAGCAGAACAGAGCAGAGCAGAGCAAAAAGAGAGAGAGAGAGAGAGGAGAGGAGAGAAAAGAGAAAAGAGAGAGAAGAGAGAGGGGAGGAAACAAAAACAAAAAATTAAACACAAAAAAACACAAAACAATCACATAAAAACTCAACACACAAACAAAAAAAGCACACGCAAAAAACACATACACCAAAACACAAACACAAAAACACACCACAAACACACACAAAAAACACCACACACCCACAAACACCCCAAACACACAAAAAACACATAGCCACCTACCCCCCCTCCCGCCCCCCCCCCTCCCCCCCCCCCTTTCCCCCCCCCCCCCCCCCGCGCACACACAAAGACAATGAAGGGATGGCCCGAAAAAGGGGGGATAATCAATCAATACGTAAAGTGAGAACTTTTTCTTATTTAGTAACGCCACCATCGTTTCCCTTCCCTTCCCACTGATCCCCTTCCATCCCCTCCCCCTCCCACCACCCTTTCCACCTCCCCCCCCCACCTTCCTCCGAAAACCGTTTTTCTTTGCTTTGCTTTTCTTTGTTCGTTAAAATCATTCCTTTTCTTTTGCGTCCCTCTGCTCGAACTTGTGCAGTTGTTAAAATTGATACACCGCAAGACACAAGCCGGCATCCGCGTGTCCCATGCACGCTACAGGAATGTAACCGCACGTGCGGGCGCACGCACACGCAATCACACACACAAAGACACATACACACATACACACACCACACCACACCATAACACACATAAAACGCGCACCCGCGCACACACACTCAAAGATAGAAAAATGTCTATCTAAACTTCTATCTACCCATCTAAACTATCTATATCTTCTAAACTTTATCTAACTATCTATCTATCTATCTATCTATCTATCTATCTATCTATCTATCTCTAATTTTATGTATATGATACACACAAAACCAAAAATATATCTTTATATATTTCACCATACATTTTCACACACTAAACACACATTACATCCCCCTACACACACTTTTCATTCCCCTTCCACACACACTCACCCCACACACAAATATACACACACATATTGCACCCCCCTTCACACACACACCCCACACACACCACACACACACAACAACCAACACAAACAAAACATACACACACATATTACACCCCCTTACACTTACACACACATTTCATCCCACACATTAATCCCCTTACACAAAATTTCATCACACACACATTACATCACACATACACATTACATCCCCTTCCACACAACCCCACATTTAATCACCCACATTTAATCACACACACATACATCCCCTTACAACATTTCATCCACACATTACATCACACATACCATTCATTCCCCTTACACACACACACACACACACACACCCACATTACACCCCCATCCCACACACAAAACACCCCACACACAACACACACATTACACATACAATACACATCAACACATTACTCCCCTTACACACACAGCATCACACACACATTACATCCCAAGCACAATTACATCACACACATACATCCCCTTACACACACCCCACACATTTCATCACACACATTACATCCCCCCCCTTTCCACATTTCATCACACACATTACATCACACATTACATCCCCCTACACACACACACACACTACATCCCCCTTCCACACACATTACATCCCCCACACAAACACACACACACATACAAACACATTACATCACACACATTAACATCCCCTTACACACATTCATCACACACATAATTTACACATTTTCATCCCTCCACACACACATACACACACACAACACACACACTTCATTCCCCTTCCAAAACACATTACATCCCCCACCACATCTCAAACACACCCCACACACACACATATTACACCCCCTTACAGCCACACACAAACACACAACATTACATCCACATTGTATCCCCTCCCACACACACTACACCACACAAACACACACATCACATCCCACACACACACAAACACAAACACACACACATTACATCACACACACAATTAATGTGCTTGCTTCCATATGGCAGAGGCTGGTGTCTGCACCTCTCTGGGTAAACTGGCTGATCCTGTGTTGGCCTGGTCTGTTTGCTTTGAAGATTGGCAATGAATCATGGAGAGAGAGAGGGGGGAGAGAGAGGGAGAGATAGGGGGGAGGGGAGAGAGGAGAGAGAGAGAGAGAAGAGAGAGAGAGAGAGAGAGAGGAGAGTTGGGGGGGGGAGAGAGATAGGGAGGGGGGGAGAGAGAGGGGAGAGAGAGGAGAGAGAGAGGAGGAGGAGAAAAGAGAGATGGGAGAGAGGGAGGGGAGAAAGAGAGAGAAGGGATTTGTTGCTTTCAAGAAAATTTAGCGCTATATAAATTCCATACATTATTAAATTTTTATTATTATTTATTTTATTATTATTAATAATTAAAATAGAGAGGGGGGGGGGAGAGGTAGAAAGGGAGGAGAGAGAGAGAGACAAAGAGAGGGCAGAAAGGGAGAGAGAGAGGGAGGGAGGGAGAGAGGACAGACGGGAGAGATAGAGATAGGAGTGGGGAGAGAGAGAGACAGACGACAGACAGAGAGGAGAGAGAGAACGAGGGTGAGAGAGGCAAACAGAGAGAGAGAGAGAGAGAGGAGAGAGAGAGAGAGAGAGAAAAGGGAGAGAGAGAGGAGACGACGACAGACAGACAGCAGAGGGAGAGAGAGAGGGAGAGAGAGAGATAGTGAGGGAAGAGAGAGAGAGAGAGGGGTAAGAGAAAAGAGGACAGTCAAAACAGACGGGTCGTAAAAACAAAAAGACAGAGAGAGCAAGAGGGAGATAGAGAGAGATAGAGAGAGAGAGAGGGAAGGAGAGAGAGAGAGAAGAGAGAGAGTCAAGTCATACACACTTAATCATCCCATGAAGGGAATTTAATTACTGACGGGAGAGAGAGAGAGAGAGAGGAGAGGAAAAGGAGGGGAGAGAGAGGAGAAAAGAGAGAGAGGAGAGATTTGAGGTGAGAGAGAGAGAGAGAGAGAGAGAGAAAAGACAACAGCAGACAGACAGACAACATGGAGGGAGACAGACAGACTGACAAAAAGAATGAAAGAGAGAAAGAGACAATGACAATGACAAATTCTTTTATTTCGAGGATAATGAATAAGCACTCATGTGCTTTTTTACATCCAGTCCCCGCCCGTAGGGATACTTCACAGAGAAAAGAGACAGAGACAGAGACGAAGAGACAGACAGACAGACATGGAGAGAGAGACAGACAGACAAAAAGAATGTATAGAGAGAGAAAGACAGAGAGAAAAGAGAGTAAGAGAGAGAGAGCGACAGACCAGACCGGGGACACACAAAAACCAGACAGATAGATAGGCAGAAGAGAGAGAGAGAGAGGGGAGAGAGAGATGAGGAGAGAGGGGAAAGAGAGAGAAAAAGAGAGAATAACGGGGTAAAAAACTAAGCACAAGCAGGCTCATTATTTTGCATCTTGCCCTCAAGCAATAATAATATGTAGAAAAGGGCAAAAAATCGATAGTCTACATGATTAAAAAAAAACAAAAATAAAGATTTGACTTTTTCCTCCCTTTATCCCATCGCTTTACCCACAGACCTTGGTGCTTAATTCCTGGAAAATACACTTCTTTATACATTTTCCTGCTTCTCTTTGGTTTTTCTTTTGGTTGTTGTTATTTTTTTTCAAAAAAGAAACCTGATAAATACTCTCTTTCAAACCGTATAATTAGGACATTTTGAATGTTTCGTTTTCTTTCCGAAGTCCAGAAGTGGTTTGGTCATTAACTGGGTTTGCCTAAGGATGTCATCTCTTTCAGTATCTATTTGCCCTTATGGCATTTTTTTTTGTACATTGAAGTGTTCTTTATCCTTTTATACGCGGTTTTTATAGAACCTTGGAGGATAATAATAAAAATTAGGCGGAATGGTGGGTGTCCTTGGCATCTTTCTGGGTTTTTATGATTAGACTTGGAAGGACTGAAAGTCATCTCATATCACCCACGTTCATTTGCTTGAAGGCGAGGGAACTCCATGGTGTGTGACTTAATAATAATAATAATAATAATAATAATGTATGGGATTTATATAGCGCTGAATCTTGTAAAGTAAACAAATCAAAGCGCTTACTTGTGATGTGCGGGTAACCATCAAGCATCTGGTTCTGGAGTGTCGAGATGTCCAGAATATTAAGGCACAGGCATTTTACCGCAGACTCCCTGAAGATGCTTTTTTGGTGATGTTTCCAACGGACACATTTGTTAAACTTCATGAGAGAATAGTATATCCCGTCTGATAGGAGTTGAAAGTTTTACAGTTGGGTCAACTAAGAACAAGATTGTTTTAGGAATTGGTTTTATCTATTTTATGTGTGGTTGATGTGGTTTTTTTCCCCAAATGCAGTGCTGTTCTAGGTTGACCAGGGTGTTGATAAAAGGAACGGACAGTTGAGTAGGTTTATACTGTGTTTTCATTCTGTTTAGAGTTGCGTTTTCTTCTCAGATTTAAAATTTACGAGGTGACAGTCCAATATGGCTCTGTGGTCGGGCGGGGCTATAAACACACAGGATTGGATTGGATTGGTTGGATTGAAATAATTTGAATGTTTTGAAGTTGATTGTATTCAAGTCAAAAACACTTTAATCATCCCATGAAGGGCAATTACAAGATATTATTATATTATATTGTATATTATATTATTATTATATTATTATATTATTATTATATTATTATTATTAGATATTAGTTTGAGGGATTAGGAGGCGTTGATTTAAAACTCTAAGTTCCCCCCATCGGAATGTGGGCATCAAGTATAAATAGCATCACCACCTTCGGGAAATTTATGTGCTTGGACTTTCCTCTTTTCTATCCCTCTCTATGTTTCTTCACGGTACCTTTTCTACCTGTCATCTCCTCCTTGTCTATTTTCTGCCTTCTTGGTCCATTCTCCTGGCCTTTTTTTCCCTCAGAAAAAAAGACTTAAAAGAGAACTATTCTTTCTCACGCCGAAGTTGGATGCGCTAGGCTTGACTTGTAAGGCGCTTAATCGAAGCGCAACACATTTTGTTTTGTTCGTGCTCCTATAACAGACCACAAAAATTGCTGTCTGAGCGTTCCACAAAGAAGACCTTAAATGTTATAGGAGTTACAGAAACTGAATGAGGTGACAACCTTGATGTGACCACAGTGGTCGGCGGGGCTATAAAACAAGAAACATGCGGTGAAATGCAAAACCAAAAAGTGTCCACTGTTTCTTGCGGGTGTAGCGATCTGCATACAACGGTTATCACGATCAAGGGAAACCACTCTTCCATTAGCACTTTCTCGCCAGAAAGCACGAGAGAGAGAGAGAGAGAGAGAGAGTTACAACAGTGTTATCGTATAATTTGACATGGAATCTATCTGATACCAAGACAGGAATATTGTGTTAACATTAAATAAAGAAAGAACGAAAGAAAGAAAGAAAAGGAGGACACAGGACAGAAAGAAGATAAAGTTCCAAAGAAAAAAAAAATGGAACAGATTTTGCTTTGTCTGAACATGCAAAACAATGAATCATACCGCGTGTGCGTTGTGTGCTGGCACATGTGTGTGTGGTGGTGGTGGTGGTGGTGGGTGAAGGTGTGTGTGTGTGTGTGTGTGTGTGTGTGTAGTGTGTGGAACGCGCGCGTGGTGTTTTTTCAAGTGTGTGTGTGTGTGCTGTTTGTGGTGTGTGGTGTGTGTGCTGTGTGTGTGTGTGTGTTGTGTGTGTGGTGTGTGTGTGTGCAGTGTGTGTGCGTTGTGTGTGTGTTGTGTGTGTGTGTGTGAACACGCGCGTGACGTGTTGGTGCTAGTGTGTGTCTGGTTGTGGATTTTGTGTGTGTTGTATGTTTGTGTGTTTGTGTTGTGTGTGTGTGTGTACGCTCGTGGAGTGTTTGTGCTTGTGTTGTGTCGGTTTGTGGTCTGTGGTGTGTGTTTTGTGTGTGTGTATGTGTGTGTGAACGCGCGCGTGCGTGTTTGTGTAAGTGTGTGTCTGTTTGTGGTGTGTTGTGGGTATGTGTGTGTTGTGTGTGTACGATTGGTGGTGTTGGTGCAAGTGTGTAATCTGTTTGTGGTCTGTGTGTGTGTGTGTGTGTGTGGTGTGTGTGTGTGTGTGAACATGGCTTGGGTGTTTGTGCAAGTGTGTGTGTGTTGTTGGTGTGTGTGTGTGTGATGTGTGTGTGTGCGTGGTGTGAACGACCGCAGCGTGCCGTGTTTGGAAGTGTGTGTCTGTTTGTGGTTGGTGTGTGTGTATGTGTGTGTGTGTGTGTGTGTGTGTGTGTGTGTGTGTAGTGTACGATCGTGTGCGTGTTTTGTGCAAGTGTGTTGTGCTGTTTTTGTGGTGTGTGTGTGTGTGTGTGTGTGTGGGTGTGAAAGCGCGCCGTGCGTGTGTGTGTAAGTGTTGGGTCTGTTTGTGGTGTGTGCGTGTGTGTGCGTTACGCCTGTGTGAGTGTTTGAGCAACTGTGTGTATGTTGTGGTGGGTGTGTGTGTGTGTGTGGCTGTGAACGCGCGCGTGTGTGTTTGTGTAAGTGTGGTGTCTGTTTGTGGTGTGTGTGTGTCTGTCTTGTGGGGGTGTGTGTGTGAAAACAGCGCGCGTGGTGTTTGCTGCAAGTGTTGTGTCTGTTTTTGGTCTGTGTGTGTGTGTGTGTGTGTGGGTGTGTGTGTGTGTGCGTGCGTTGTGGAACGCGCAGCGTGCGTGTTTGTGTAAGTGTGTGTCTGTTTGTGGTGTGTGTGTGTGTGTGTGTGTGTGTGTGTGTGTGTGTGTGTCGTGTTGTGTACGATCGTGTGAGTGTTTGTGCAAGGGTGTGTTCTGTTTGTTGGGTGTGTGTGTGTGGTGTGTGTCGTGTCGTCGTGTGAGTTGTTTGTGTAAGTGTGTGTTGTTTGTGGTGTGTGGTGTGTGTGTGTGTGTGTCGTGTGTGTACGATCGTGTGCGTTTTGAGCATCAGTGTGTCTGTTTGGTGGTGTGTGGTGTGTTTGTGTGTGTGTGTGTGTGTGTGAACCGCGCGCGAAACGTGTTTGTGCAAATGTGTGTCTGTTTGGTGGTGTGTGTGTGTGTTGTGTTGTGTGGCTGTGTGTGTGTGGTGTGTGTGTGTGTGTGTGTAGTGAACGGGCCGAGATGCGTGTTTGTGCAAGTGGTGTCTGTTTGTGTGGTGTGTGTTTGTGTAAAATGCGCGCGTGGGTGTTTGTACAATTTGTGTCGTTTGTGGTGTGTGTGCGTGCGTGCATGCGTGTGTGTGGTGGGTGTGTGTGTGTGTGTGTGTGTTTCCCTGCATGCAGGCAAGCATGCACATGACAATTCATGTGTGTGTACATTTGCATGCACCCACGCACGCACGCATGTGCCCTAGCATAAAGTCTTACATTTTACCACACTGTCCCAGCATGATTTTTTTTCCTTACATGGACTCTCTAGATATAGATCCTTCCTTTCTCTCTATGTTTGTTTTTTAATCACTTTCTTCTGATGGCATTGTAGACGTCTTGTATTGATCAGTGAGACTGTTCTAACGATATTGTTTTGTGATTTGTTTGTTTGTTTGTTTGTTTGCTTGTGTTCACATTGGCTCTGTTTGACTTCAACATGGTTTGGTTTTTTTTTTCTTTTCAGAATTTTGAGAGAGAGACAATGACAATGACAAATGACAATGACAATGCGCTTCGATTTGTTTGTTTTACAAGATTCAGTGCTATATAAATTCCATATATTATTATTAGTAGTAGTATAAATAGCATCCCTACCTGCTGGAAATTCTGTGCTAGGAATTCCCTCTTTTCTATCTCTCTCTGTGTTTCTGTCTTGTTCCTTTTCCTTTTTTTTTCTCTGAGAGAGAGAGAGAGAGAAGACAGGGAGAGGGTGAGAGGGAAAGAGGAGGGGGAGAAGAAGGGAGAGAGAGACGAGGGGGTGTGACAATTAAGAGAGGTAGGGGAGAAAGAGAGTGAGGGAGGGAGACTTCAGACATTCAGACTTCAGCTTTTAATGTACATCGGCCTTAGGCCATCAATACAAAAGAATGATGGGCATATGGTGAGAGAGAGAGGAGAGATGTGGAGAGAGAGATGAGAGTGAAGAGTGAAGAGAGGGTGAGAGAGAGAGAGGAGAGAGAGAAAGAGAGAGAGGAGAGATAGGAGAGAGAGAGAGAGAGAGAGATGAGAGATGAGTGGAGAGAGGAGAGTGAGAGAGGGAAAGTAGACAGAGAGGAGGGGGTGGGGAAAATTATGTGTGTGTGTGTGTGTGGGTGTGTGTGTGTGTGTGGGGGGTGTGTGTGTGTCCGTGCTCGTAAACGACGGCCGTTCTAGCTTTTATTTTATGTGTATCGAAACATGCTAAACCCATACCAACAAGATGACATTGCTAAACAAAACAAAAAAAAGACAATTTAAATCATCTTTTATGCACACCCCTAACAAATGGATACCTCTTATTAACACTAAAGAATGAAACTTTAATGCCAATTCCACACATGGGAGTTTTGGCACAGGGTGAAAAAAGAGGACCTCCATCCTTTCAGGACAATCTGAGTGTATTCATGCGCAGTGCCGTGTGTGGCGACTACAAAACACTTCGCAAAAAAAAAGAGTCCTGGCAAGGGGCAGTCACTCTCCCACATTAGCGCTTTTAGGCCTCATGGAGTTAGAGAGTCCATTAGTGGGAGGGGGGGATATCACTGTGTGGTGTCGCTAAATTGTTTGGTTTTGGATTTTAATGAGAAGACTACGCCATAGGTGAGTGGTTAAAACAGTTTAATTTCAATCCTTGGGTTCTTGGGTATGGCCTTTTTGTTTGAGGAGGGGAGGAGGTGGCGGGGGGGGGGGGGGGGGAGGCCGTCTGTTAAATGAAAGATAGAGATTTTTTTTAATGATCTAGGATTTTTTTTTTAATGATTTCCCAGGTCAATGCATGTTCAGACCCGCCATTTTGCGTTAATTCTCTTGTGTATACGCATGCAAAATATCATAACATTGTGTGTGTGTAATATGTGTGTGTGTGTGTGTGTGGTGTGTGTGTGTTTGTGTGTGTGTGTGGGATTGCCTTAAAATTTGTAGTTTAATCGTATCAGCTCGATTTTTGTTTTGCTCTTGTTTTAATTTGTTGTTGCTGTTTTGTAAGTTTGTACATGTATATTTCCCCCGAAAGAAACTTGCCTTTTTAAAAAAACGAGATTTTAAATCCATATATGGTATCGCCCGGCTTAGATGCAACAACATGAGCTTGCTGCTTGCACGATGAGAGTGAGAGAGAGTGCTAGAGAGTGAGAGAGGGAGAATGGAGAAAAGAGAGAGAGAGAGAGAGAGGGAGGAGAGAGAGAGAAAGAGATGAGCATGAAAAGAGAGGGAAGACGTGAGAGATGAAGAGAGAGAGGTGAGAGAGAGAGAGAGAGAGAAAGAGTTAGGAGAGAAAGAGAGAGAGTGAGAGAGAGGGAGAGAGGGCAGCTATGAGGTGCTATGAGAGAGAGAGAGAGAGAGAGAGAGAGAGAGGAGAGTGAGAGGGAGAGAGAGAGAGAGAGGAGAGAGTGAGGAGAGAAAGTGAGAGAGAGAGAGAGAGGAGATGAGGAGAGAGTAGAGAGAGAGAATAGATTGCGCTGTTTAGGTGGGTCTTTAACTCGTGTTTTCTTTTCCTCGCACGTGCCTCCATCGTCCACTTTGTTAGGCTTGCTGAACAAAAACCAAAAAACCCATTACAAACAAATTTAAAACAAAAGCTTTTTAAACATCTGTCAAGGATCACGTTACACCAGCCAACGCCTCCGCCCCCCTCCACCCTTCTCTACCCCCCCACCCACACCACAAATCAACAACAGCAAAACGGATACACACCTAAGTGCCAATGATGATTATTTTATTAGGTTTCGGTGGAGAGAATGTTGCAAGCGCGAGGAAAGGGAAATGGGAGTTCATTCACGCGGAGCACTTGTGGGCTTGTCTATACATGCATGGTCACA
This sequence comes from Rapana venosa, assembly GCA_028751875.1. NCBI lineage: Eukaryota > Metazoa > Mollusca > Gastropoda > Neogastropoda > Muricidae > Rapana > Rapana venosa. Next base: position 52,042,862 of record CM054160.1, read on the forward strand.
GTAGTGGTAACCGTGACAAAAAATAAAAAAGACCCCCCCACAAATAATAAAAAGGGGAAAACCCCCCACAAAATACCACAAAACACACCCCCCCTCCAAACACCCCCCCACACCCCCAACCCCAAAACCAACACAACAAAACAATACAAAAAAACCAACCAACAACAACAAAAAACAAAACAACAATAAAACAAAACAAAAAGCCCGTCAAAATTGCAACAGCAAAACATCAACAACAAAAACCTATATGTAAATAACGAAACAAGAACACAAAAGGCATAATATTGAGGCCTGTTTTGTTCATTAGCAGCTCATCTATTTCTTTATTTAATTCTTTTCTTTCGAGGATAATGGAATAAGCACTCGTGCGCTCTTTTTTTCCATCCAGTCCCCGGTGTGTTAATACCTTTAGGACTGAGGGAGACAACACGATTTTCCGTATGCTACCGTTTACCCAACTCTGCCATTGCCGGTCCCAAGCCCGGATGAGAAAGGAGGAGGGTTGGGCGTGGGGCTAGCAACCCACCCCGTGAAACAACGTTTGCTAAGAAAACGCCAACAACAGACCAAAGGACTACTGCCTGGGAGAGGAAGGGTCCTTCACCAAGAGATCGTTATGACGCCATGTGGTGAATGCGTGAGTCTTCGGGAAGCCACAAGGCCGACCCCCTTTTATCGACCAGACCATCAACGTCGGGTCATGGGACTGTGAGGACCATGTTTGAGCGGAAAAAACAAAACACAAGTAGCAGCCAGAGATGAAAAGCTACAACCTCACATTGGCTTGGCAGCAGTGAGTCCATTGGACCGTCAGGACAAAGGAGTCTGCTCACTGGAGAGATGCTGCTTTATTCTGGCCATGAAGAAGACAAAAGCTCCACCACCAGAAGGCGTTAGCGCTCATGTGGTCTGACTTGCGCCAGAAAAGCACTGACTAGGATGGGAATGCTCACGGATCAAGAATCATTGACGGTCATTCCTTCAGGAATATGAAGAAGAAGATCAGAATGAACATCACCAGTGTTATGCGCCAACTAATGACGGAGATGAAGAAGCAATGATCAATTTTCGGACAGACGGCAGAACGTCATTGCCAAGTACCCAGAAAAGATATAAACATCCTCATGGGTGATTTCATTGCCAAGATCGGAACAGACAACACGGGATGCGAGGAAGTGTTGGGAGAAACGGATTAGTGAGAGATGATGAGAATGGCGAGAGATTTGCAGACTTCTGTGATATCAACCAATCTGGTAATCGGTGCAGCATTTGCCCCACAGAAGAGTACTTAAGGCTACCTGGGTTTCACCAAATCATGTGATGAGAACACAGAATCGACCCATATTCTGCATGGGCCGAAATTCAGATCACTACAGGGTTAAGGGGGTGAAAAGAGGAGCAGTCGTTGCATCTGTCACCACCTTTTGGTAGCCAGGCTGAAGCTAAAGCTGAAGAGGAACTGGATGAAAGTATCTACAAAGAAGGCAGAAGTAACAACACCAGCCTGCTGATAGACTCTAAGATAAATGAAGAATTTTAAGCTGTCCTCACCAACAAGTACAAGTACTACAAGGAAATGCTTGAAGAAGAGGGGACTGTACATCGAGAGCCAGTGGATGAAAGTGAAAGAGGACACTGACATCAACTTGTCAGGAAGTAGTGGGCCCAAGAGGACAACCAACTGAAGGAATGGATTTCGGTTGTAAAAAATGGGCAAGATTGAAAAGAGAAGCAGAAAGAAGCAGCAGTAATCAACAGCCGGACAAGAGCAGCAAAGGCCATAGGACAAGCAGACTTCACAGAAGCCAAAAGAGAGTCAAGAGGAGCGCAAAAGAACAGAACAAGCGGCAAGTACATTCGACAAGCCTGCAGAGGAAGCCGAGGATGAAGCAGTCAGTAACAACATGAAGCTGCTGTATGACACCACATACGAAGAAACTCTCTGGGAAGTACAGCAGGCCCTGAGCGACCAGTCAAAGGACAAGAATAGAAACACCATACTGGGAAACTGAGGGCAACTGAAACAGTCATGGACAGAGCACTTTGAGGAACTCCTGAACTGATCCGTCCCTTCAAACCCCCGGACATCGACCTGTGATAAAGACCTAGACATCAACTGTGAGCATCCAACCAGGGAGGAGAGATCGGAAAGCCATCAATAATGCTGAGAAAATGGCAAGGCAGCAGGACAGGACCAACATCCCTGCAGAAGCGACAAGGCAAGACCTGGAGAACACGGTTAGAGATGCTGTACCATCTCTTTGGGAATGATTTGGGAAGTGGAGGAAGTACCATTTGACTGGAAGGAGGGCCTACTCATCAAGATTACCCAAGAAAGGAGACCTCAGTAACAGTGCCAACTATAGAGGGTTAATGCTTTTGTCGGTGCCAGCGGTAAAGTATTTACAGGATCCTCTCGAGAGAATGAAAAATGCAGTCGACCATCTACCGAGTCCAACAGGACGGCTTCGCCACATGAACAGATAATGCATAGATCAAGGATTGCCACATTGCGCATCATCGGTTGAGCAATCTTTAGTGGGAACTCATCTTTATACTTCATCTTTGTTGATTATGAGAAAGCCTTTGAACGTGTGGACCGCAACCCTTGGGAAAATTGCCTTCGCCACCAGGAGTGCCAAACCAAAACTGGTCAACTTGATCAAGAAATCTGTGTAAGAATGAACTACGGGTGGTCCAGGAGGACAACTTCAAACAGCTTTGAGGTGAAGACCGGAGTCAGATAGGCTGTCTCCTGTCACCTTACCTCTTCCTATGGCGACGACTTTGGGACCATGAGACTTCAACGGCATACTGAGAAATGGATTCCAGGGACACTGTGGGAGCAGCTGGAGGATTTTCGTCTTTGCAGACGGAAATGGCCCTGCTTTCTCACAGCCGCCTGATGCAGGACAAGATACAGAAAACTAGCAGCCACCTCATTTCAAGTTGTATCAAGATCCATGAAGGCAAACCAGGATTCTCAAGATCAACGGCAGTAGTGATGTGAGGACCGTCACCACTAAATGGGGAAGGAGTGGAAGAAGTGGAGACATCACGTAACTGGGTTAGCTTCATTAACATGCAGGGCGGCACAGACGCTGACGTCACGAGCAAGATTTTGTCAAGGCGAGGGCAGCGTACTGCAGCTGAAGAACTTCTGGAGCTCCAAGGTTGTGTCGGACCCGCTCAAAGATCAGGATGTTCAACTCCTACGTTCAAGTCAGTCTACTTTTTGGAGCGGAGACATGGAGGACAAAAAAGTCCACTTATAGAATGTGCTGGACCTTCATCACCAGCTGCCTGAGGAGATCCTCCAGATCCACTGGCCGACACCATCAGAAAACGGCGAACTTGGCAACGTACCAACAGCTGCCAGCCGAGATTGAAATCGGCGCAGGAGATGGGGGATGGATTGGGCCACCCTGAGAAGCCAAGCAAGCAACATCACAGGCAGGAACTATCATGGTAACCCCAAGGGAAAACGAAAAGAGGAAGGCCAAGAAACACCTGGCGACGCGACCTTTGAGGCTGAACCAGAAAGTTGGAATTATACTGGAGACAGCTGGAGAGAATAGCCCAGGACAGAGGACTCTGGCGGACTGTTGTCGGCGGCCTATGCTCCAGGGGGAGTGATGGGCCTAAGTAAAGTAAAGTAACCGTTTACCCACCATGGGGGTATCCGCATTCCATCTTCGAGGATGGTGTCTGAACACGACATTACTTTGCATGTGTATTCCACGTTTTGTCATTCGTTCCTATCGGCATGAAACGGCCTACTCCTCTGAAAAGCAGAACGGGTTTATGATTTTATATAGTTTATTTTTTTTAAATGTTTTATTTATTTTGATTTTGTTGGCTTGTTTGGATGGATGGATATATATATATATATCTATTTATGTGTGTTTTGTGGTGTGTGTGTGTGGGTGTTGATATATCATCTTTCTTTGATCATGATAAGAATGGGGACATGAGTAAAAACACACAAAAAACCCTTTTTTCGTAAAAAATTAATAGAATGAGTTTGGTTTGATTGGATGCATTTTGATGCTTTTGAATTGTGACTTATATAATAATGGATAATAATATATAATATGTAGATAGCGCTGAATCATGGTTAAAAAACAACACAGACAAATCGAAGCGCTTGTACTCAAATCACTTACAGCCATGGCAAAATCTCCTTCAACATATATAATATATATTTTTATATATATATATATATATTATTTCAGTTAAAGCCCCCCCCCCTCTCTCTGCTTGCATATTTATGGTCTTCAAAACTTCATGGCATTGTTCATTAAATTGCTATAACTTATTTTAAATTACCTATATTATTATTAGAGAGGTGGTAACGTTTTTAGTATCGATGTGAGGTTATTATTTTTTTATATTCTTTTATTTAATTTGTTAAATTCTTGTTTATCTAACAGGAAACGTTCCTGAAAAAATATAAATGAACATTTGGTGTCCTGTCAGAAGGTGTGAAGGCCATACACATGTATGCTACCCACTCACCCTCCCCTCACTTTTCTTATAGCGTGCGTACCAATAATCTGTTCATCGCGCTGGTCAGGTCTACTATTATCAACAATACTTCAAGAAATATACAAGTACAAGAAACGGATATAAAATATTCACAGTATAACTTTTGTTGTTATTGTACCTTACGACGCGCTTTCAACAAAAGCGCGACGCTTTTGAATTATCTCCCCCTGATAAAGAACGCTTTCGCCTTCTTCGAGGCTACTAAAAATCATAAAGGCTCGCGCTATCATGGGAGTTAATTTATGCGCATGCGCACAGCTTCAAAATTATCTCCCATGGTTGAAGAACGCGTGGCCTTCTTTGGGGCTACTAAAATTCATAAAGGATTGCTGCTTGAGGGGAGTTAATTGAAGAAATTCGCGTGCTAACTGTTCATTTCGGAATTCTACCATCGTCAGTCTTTGTCTGAATGATACCATTTAATTCGGAATAATAATAATAATAATAATAATAATAACAATAATAATAATAAAAATCATGATGATAATGAAGATGATGATAATAGTAATAATAATAACAACAACATTAATAATAATAATAATAATAATAATACGGAATTTGTAAAGCGCTAATGTTGAACACAACGTAACTATTTACTCAGTTATATACAACTCTAAATCTATCGATATGCTGCTTGCATACCAGGGCATTGTTTTTCAAGAACTGTACTATTTTCAGGGAGGCCCGCGGCAACAAAGTGAGCGGGATGGCTTGCGGTTACCACTGTCTCTAAATCGGTATATATCTCCACTGGGACCATACAATACAACCAAAACAAAAACGATACTCAATCTAGAAATGGAATCGAACTTTTTACCTAGGTTGTCCCCAGCCAACAATACGAGACGCTTCAGTTTATAATCGATGTTATTTTCTATCTGTCTATCTCCAGCCCCTATGTCGGCAATCTCCGCTGGGACCTAAATTCAATTCACAACAACAGCCGTACGTCTCTGTGGAATAATTTCCACTCTCCCACCCCTCCTCTCTTTATTTTTGTCGTGGCATTCCCCCCCCCCCCCCTTTTATTTATTCTTTTATTCCCAGGAAAATGGAATAAGCTGTCATATTTTTTTTTTTTTTTTGTACATCAAGGTCCACCCCCCCCGCGTGGTATGCGGTTGTTTCAAGTTTTGGTTGTGTTTGTGTGTGTGTGTGTTTAATTTTATTTATTTTTTTGTGCTTTATTTTGGTTTTTGTTTCTGTTTTGGGTTGTGTTGTTGTTGCGTTAAATCTTGGCAATGCACGGTAGTTTCTTATTTGTCGAAATGTGTTTAACAAATGTAGTGGCTGCAAATTCCCATCCACCCCTCCTCGTCTCTTTCTCCTGTGCTCTCTCTCTTTCTCTATTGTGCCGTGTCTGTGTGTGTCTCTGTCTGTGTCTCTGTCTGTGTTGTCTATGTACTCTCTGTGTCTGTGGCTTTTCTCCTGTCTGTCGTTGTCCTCTCACTCTCTCTCTTTCTCTCTTCTCTCTATCTCTATTATTATATATATATTTTATCCTGTCTGTCTTTGTCTCTTTGTCTCTGTCTTTGTCTAGCTTTGATTGGTTGCTTTACAAGATTCAGTCTATATAAATTCCATTCATTTTATTATTATTATTTATCTCTCTGACTCTCCGTCTCGTCTTTCTGTATGTCTGTCTGGTCTGTCTGTCGGTCTGGTCCTCTCTCTCTCTCTCTCTCTCTCTCTCCGATCTCTCTTCTCTTCATCTCCCTTCCCCTCTACCTCTCCCTTCATATTTCCCTCTCCATGCCCCCCCCCCCTCTCTCTCTCTGTCTTTCTTTCTCCCTTTCTTTCTTTCTTTCTTTCTTTTTTCTCTATCGCTAGTTTTATTATTGTCTGTCAATTTTTCCCCCTAGCACGGGTGCCTTGTAATTAATAGTACGAAGGAGATATTGTGTGGAGACAGTGTCTGTGTGTGGGTGTGTGTGTGGTGCGTGCGTGAGTGCGTGTGTGTGTGTGTGTGTATGTGTGTGTGTGTGTGAGTGTGTATGTGTGTGTGTTGTGTATGTGTGTGTATATATATATATATGTGTGTGTGTGTGTTTTGTGTGTGTGTATGTGTGTGCGTGCGTGCGTGAGTGTGTGTGTGTGTATGTGTGTATGTATGTATGTGTGTGTGTGTATGTATGTGTGTGTTGTGTGCGTGCGTGTGTGTGTGTGTGTGTGTATGTGTGTGTGTATGGGTGTGACCACGGTCATACTTTCCCCTTCGTATGTATTGAAGAAGATCCGGTTGACTGTGTGCCATGGGGAGGGTTGCTAGGCAACAGTGGTACACAAAACATGCGGTTGTGATGATAGACTGTGGAAGAGTCCACTGGACATGAGGATGGGAGATTGATGGGTGTCAATAGCATGCTTTCGCTTTCCTCCGCTCGAGACATTGGTGAGTATTCTGGTGTGTGGTGTGTGTGAGGTGCGTGTGCGCGTTGTGCGTGCGTGTGTGTGTGTGTGTGTGTGTGTGTGTGTGTGTGTGTGTGTGTGTGTGTGTGAGAGAGAGATGAGAGAGAGAGAGGAGAGAGAAGAGAGAGAGAGAGTGAGAGAGAGAGAGGAGAGGAGAGTGAGAGAGAGAGGTTTTCAGATTCAGAATATTTATTGCCATTTTAGTCAAGTAGACTTATGTGCCCCAAGTGTGTGTGTGTGTGTGTGTGTGTGTGTGTCTGTCTGTTCTTTTTGCTTTCTCTGTCTGTGTCTCTGTTTTTCTCTGTATCTGAAAGTGTCTGAGAAAGGTGAGGCGAGAGAGGACAGAGAGACAAAGGGAGGAGAGAGAGAGTGTGAGAGAGAGAGGAGAGGAGAGGAGGGTGAGATGAGGAGAGAGAGAGAGGAGAAGAGAGTGGAGAGAGAGAAGGGAGAGAGAGAAGAGAGGTGAAAGTGAGGAGAGAGAGAAATCAGAGAGAGAGGAGAGAGGAGAGAGAGAGGAGAGAGAGAGAAGAGAGAGATTGAGTGGTGAGAGAGAGGAGAGAGACAGAAAGACAGACAGACAGACAGACAAGCAGACAGACAAAGAGAGAGAGAGAGAGAGAGAGAGGATGAGGAGAGGAAGAGAGGAGAGAGAGAGGGAGAGAGGAGAGAGAGAGAGAGAGTGATTTTTAAAATCGTGGATAATGATAATCAATCATGTGCTTTTTTTACATCCAGTCCCCGTGTGTTATGCGGTTTTATAAATTTTGTCCATCTGTTCCCTCCGGCAAACAATGGCCGACTCTTTCGAATAGGCGACAGGATTTAACGTGTGAGCAAGTGTTCTGCTGCTGTTCGCACACGGGCCTCGGTTTATTGTCTCATCCCGAAGGGAGATGAGAGAGAGAGAGAGTGAGAGAGAGAGAGATGAGAGAGAGAGAGAAGAGAGAGAGAGAGAAGAGAGAGAGAGAGCGTGAGAGAGAGAGGAGAGGGGTTGGGTTGGAGAGAAACAGTGAAAGAGAGAGACAGACCACAGACATAGAGGAGTCTTCAGAGGGCTGGTGGTGCCAATGATGTTATGTGTGCTTATTTATTTATTCATTTGGTAACTACTTTGATGGCTAATTTGTGCGTAATCCTTGATTTAGTGGGTTGTTTGTATAAAGATTTGTGGAGGATTGAATGAGTCCGAAATATTTGTAGTACTGTATTGTCTGTGTTTGTTTGTGCAGAAGTTATTTATTTATTTTATTTTAGGGTTAGTAGTTTGTTGGTTAATGTGTGTGTTGCTTGATTTTTTGGTTAATAAACAGATTTTGTGGAATATTGAATAAGTCAAATATGTTTTTGTTACCACTGCAAACGTTATGTTTGCGTTTGGTGGGGTGAAGTTCTTATTTTTTTTTTTTTGATTTATATTGTTAATTCATTTGAGGGTTGGGTGTATGCTTATTGATCTGTGGCTTTGTTTAAAGATTCTGTTGAATGGGTCTGAAATACGGTTTACATCACTCTAAGGTCTGCTTGCGTTTATTTTGTGCATTATTTATTCATTATAAGGGTATTATTTTTAGGGGTTAATGTGTTTGTTTTTCTGTTTGTGGGTTTTAAAGTATTTGTGAATGGGTCCAAAATATGTTTTATACCACTGTAATGTCTGTTTGCTTATTTCATTTAGCAATCATGGTATGTTTGCTTCTGAGTTTATTCATTTGCATACCCTTTGAATAATTTATGAGAAATTGAGATTATCCCCAAAATTGATGTGTTTAATCTGTTTAGCTAGTTAGTAACTGGTTATATGTTTAATTTTGCTTGCTTATTTGTATGTAACTTTCGAATAATTAATGGACGTTTGAGGGAGCCAGACACATGTTTTATACCAGGGTAAGGTCTCTGTTTATTTACTGAATTTGTTTATTTTGTGGGGTTTATTTTGTATTTTCATGACATTGTCCCTGTTTTATTCTGGATCATTTAACTGCATTTATTTCTTGATTAGTTAATGTATGTGGGGGTTTTTGCTTATTTATATTTTCATGTACTTTCTCTGTTTCTTTTATGTTCATTTACTTGTATGTATTTAATTATGATTTCATTTGTACATTGGTTTATTTGTATTTTCATGTGCTGTCTCTGTTTTCTTTCTAATGCATTTAACTGCATTTGTTTATTTATAAGTTTATTTGTGTTGTTTGTTTATTTGTATGTTCATGTGCTGTCTCTGTTTATACTTCGGTTCATTTAACTGCATTTATTTCACTCATCAATTTATTTGTTAGTTTGTTTATTTTGTATTTTGATGTTCTGTCTCTCAATTGCTTTTTAAATCATTTATTGATTTGTATGTTTATTCGTCTGCAGTATATTTGTACACTAATTTAATGATCTTTAACTTGGTTGTGGTTTTTTTTAACCTAATTAATTATTTGTTCTTGGTCAGTTACTGACGTAAGCAAAGGGACAATGCATACAATGAAATGGTGTTTCGTTTTAAGATGTAATAATTATAAATTTTTCCGTTTCTCCTTTGAGGATGACGAAGGGCCTGGCAGTATGATAATACCATCCCAACCTTCTGGAAATTCTGGGCTAGAAATTCCCTCTTTTCTATTTCTCTCTCTGTTTCTGCTCTGCGGGGGAGTGACGGGCCTTTGATAAGTGATGCAACAGCTTTACGAGCTCTGTATAAAAAATTGGTTTTATTATTGTTCAAAGTTTCTTATCAGCTCAGTTTTGTTACAATGAAAGTATTTTGACTCCAACTTCGATTTCGTGGTTCTTTCTTGTTGGGTAAAGTATTGAAGTTTCCTACATTTAATATTTACGATGTGTCTGCTGCCGAACTAACTGTTTTTCTCTGGTGGTCTTGGCTACCAGAGCCTTACCTCGGAAAAGTTTTTATCTGTCAACATTGGATTTTCGCTGATATTCATTAATGTGGTATTCTTCCAGTTGTTTTGCACTCTTGTTATTCTTTTTTGAAGGCTAGGTTGTGTGTAGGTGTCCTGTTCAAGGCATATTTTAGCAATTTATTAAAAATTTTAGGGGAAAAAACCCAAACTTTGTTATGACGACGATTAGTTTATACGTCTTTTTAAAAAAGGCTGATTGTGCCGTTTTTCAGTGTTTTTACTCCCAACTTTTTTTACAAACTATAAAAATTTTTTCTTTTGTTACCCATTAAATTAATTCGAGAAATAAAAAAAAACCGGAAGGGTATTTGTTTTTTTCCCCTTTCCGGGTTTTATGGGGTTTTCCAGGTGGCGTTCCTGAAAATTTTTAAAAAAATGGGGGAAACCCCTGGAGTTTGGAGGGTGCTATTGGGGAAATTCCCTGTTGTAAGTCCCAGCCTTTTTTACGGCATGGGTAGCAGTTTGGGGTTTCGGGGATTTTATCAGGGCAGTGATGTGTTTTTTTTGCAGAAAGGGAAAACACTCTTTTCTTTCAGCTGTTTGTAGTTTTTGGATTTTTTTTCTGTTGTGTGATTTTTGGATTTTTTTGCGGGAATTGCTTGTTTTGGGGAAACTTTACAAAGTTTGGGGTCTGGGGGTTCATGGAGTTTAAAAAAGGAAAGGTCCCCTTTTGTGCGTTTGTCAGAGGTGGGGGGCCCGTGACAGGGGGCTAACCTTTTTCACCCCCAAACAATGCACCGCCAGTGTTCCCCTGGTTTCGGCATGCGGGCACCCCGGGTTTTTTTCCCCTCGCGGGCCCTTTTTGCTTAGCGGGGGACATTAAAAACCAAACCCCTGGGCCCAAAAAAGCCGGACAGAAGACAAAAAAAGGCAGAACGGCACAGTGAAAAATTTACCATGAGGGGGATGAGTGACATGATGAACATGAAAATTTAGACAATTTTACAAAAACATTTTTTAGTTCATAGCCCCTCTAAAAAGGTTTAACCTGGTGCCTTAAAAACGAACTGGGAAAGTTAAGAAAACATTTTGAAAAAAAAATCAACAGGAGGTGTCCCCAGAGGGAGAAAAGAGCACGGGAAGCGGGACAGAGCAGGGGAGGACAGGACTCAGACTTTTCACCAACTGTTTAAAGAAGGATGAGGCGAGAAGGGGGTACAAAAACTCTCTGACAAAAATTTCCTCAAAATTGGGGAAAAAAAAAATAAACCCAAAACTGAAGACGACCCGAGGGGATAGGGGGGGTTTTCCCAAAAAGAGAAAATTTAGGTTTCTGGGGGTTTCCCCCAACCCAAGTAGACAAACCCTAAGACGCCTGTGCACAAGAAATCTTTGGGATGCATAAATGGGTTTTAAAATGGACAAAAAATTTGGGGACTCCGGGCCGACATTGCACAGCACTTAGGACAGGACACCATTTAATGGACCCCCAGAACGTTTAGTGGGCCAAAGGGTTTGGGGAGGTGGGGGGACAAAATGTCAATCCTAAAAGAAAAGGGGGCATGGAGATTTGGGATACAGAAAAAAGGGGGTACGCGGGGAAAACGACTTGACAAAGGGCGCAGGAACAGTTGTGGGCAGGCCGCGGGAAGGGAAGAGGCTTTTTTCCACGGGGAAAGTGGTGGTCAGGCCGGGGAAATCCCAAAACCCCCCGTCCTTCGTCAGGTTGTGAAGATTTGGAGGAAGCACAGAAAGCCCCCCCCCTTTGGCCTCTTCCTCGGGGCCCAGTCCTCGTGGGCAATTCCTCGCCACGTCACCCAGGGGAAAGGGGCCCCTCAGGGGGGAAAGTCCCCAGGTCCCGGGGGGTTAACTAAACGTAATGGTCACCGTGTCTTCTTCCCCTCCTCTTCACCCCCTGCTGTGCGGGTAACCGGGGGCAGAGCGGGGGTTAGCAATGCCGGAGGGGGTTTTGGTGGAGAAAAAAGTGAAAGCCACGGGGGCGTTCCCCCCCTTTTCTCTCCCAAATTTACCGGGCAACGGGGAAAACTTTTGACGCCCCCCCCAGACGGAAAAAATTCCGGGAAATAAAAAAAAGGGGGTTTCCCTTCTCCCCGACTGGGCCAAGGCAAGCCCAACCGTCCCATCCTCTGCTCGCAGCAAAGGCAGTGGTGACAGAAGCGACAGGAGCTGCTTTAAAGCATTTTCAAGAAAAAATTAGGAAAGGTTGACCATCCAAGGTCGTTTAACTTTTTTTAAATTTTATAATTTTGAAAATTTGCAAAAAAAAAACGGGAAAGATTTTTTCCTTTATCACTATGAAAATTAGATTTTTTTTTATTTTTCCAGAGATTTTTTCTTGTTTCCCACATTTTTTTTAACAGCAATATTTTTTTTGGTTATATCAATTTGTGTGCCCCTCCCAAAAAAACTTTTCCACCATGGCGGGGAATTCGGGGAGGAGTGTTATTGCTAGTGCGTAGGAGTTTAGATAAATATGTAAAAGAAATTAGGTTGATTTTTTATAATACAATTGCTTAAAAAATAAATTAAAAATTTATTTAATTTAAAAAAAGATGTTATCTTGGTAGCTTGGGTTTTTGCTCCGGAAGGGAAACCCCGTTTTTTGATGAAAAAGATGGTTAAAAATGGTAATTTTATTAGAGGAAACAATTGTACAAAACTTCGAAAAGGGGGCACCATGTATTTTATGATTTTGGGGGAAATTTAAAAGCGAGGCAGGCCCTGAACAAGCTGCCATGAAGAAAATGACCCAAAATTTTATTAGAGATCTGAATTTGATAGTATGGATGACGAAGGGTTTGGGGGGCCCTTTTCTCGAAGGATGGTTATTAAATTTTTCAGTTTTGGTAAATATTATTAGATTTATGTTTAAGTTTTATTGGTTATTTTTAAAAAGGCGGCTTGAGGGAGATAAAGAGGGTTAAATATAATTTTGTATCTCCTAAAGGTTTTTCAGTGTTATCGATTTTTTTTCTTGTTTCTGTTTATGTTACAAATTTCGTTTGTGATTTGGGGACCCGTGTTGATTCGTGATCTTCCAGTTTAAACAAATGGAAAGTGCCCCGATTGTATGAAACACAGGTACAGAGCAAAAAGGTGAAAGAGAAAATCATTTTGGGTTTACAGTAAAGTGAGACCAAAACAAAAAAAAAAACTGAACAATGTTGAATTTTTCGAAAGTTTTAAAAAAAGCTTTTAAATCATTGGGGCCGGGCTGAATAATTTAAAGTGTAGAATAATTTTTTAAATTGGGCCCTTAAAGTTGGGCAGCTTTCATGCATGGTCCCAAAAAGTTGGTGGAGGGAAAAAAGGGAAAAGTTAATGGAATTTGGGTTTTTACTGAATGTAAAAAAAAGAAGCAAGAAGTAAAAAGGGGTTAAAAAAAAATTTTTAGCGATGTCAGACAAAACTGTAAGTTAGAGAAAAGGGGGTTATTCACTTCAGCGCGAAAAGAATATGTCAAATTAAGGAAAAACTAAAGAAAAAAGGAAATTTTAAATGGAAAATTTTAAATTTGGGTAAAATGAAAAATTTTTTTTAAAGACGCCCCAAAAAATTTTGGCTATAATTAGGTTGTGAATCGAAAGGGTCTTGTATTTAAAAAACCATATCATTCAAAAATGGTATGATCCCCTTCTTACACGTTTTTAACAAACTCGGTGATAAATTGTACAAAAAGATGGATAATATGTAACGGAAAAAGTGATTTATTTTCGAACCCTTGTTTAAGTTCCCATTTAAAGAAAATGAAATTTTTTTTGCCCGGGTTTTCCCGCATTTAAAAAAAAGAAAAAGTGGGTTTGGGTTCCCGACAAAAAAATAGGCGAAAAGGGTTTAAAAAAAACCAATCAATTGTTATTTTTTTCCTAACTCAAACTCTTCAACGATGTTTTTTTAAAAAATGGGGGCTTTCCTTTGGAAATGGGCCCAAATCTATAATTATTCCTTTTTTACAAAAAAAAACGACAGCACCCCAAAAAAAGTCAATTATCGTGGAGGGAAACCCCCACTAGCATCGTCAGCAAAAATTATACTTATATTTTTTGGAAAAAAAAAGGTTTTTTCTAGATGGGCCCGAAGAGAATGAAACTGCTTGAAGAAAAAAGCAGGTTTTCGAGCAAATTATAGTTTCTAATGATCTTTTATTCACCCCATTTCTCTATTGTTTTAAAAAAAACTTGAATCAAATAAAAAACTATTTTTTTGCATTTGTTTGATTTTTTGTTAAGGCGTTCGATTCTGTTAAAAGTTAAAATCTTATTTGGGTGTTCTGCGTAAAAAAAGGAAAAAACGGTAAATTATATATGGCCCAAGGGGTGTATATAAATCAGTATTAGCTGTGTTTCGGCAGGGTATGTTATTCGGAATATTTCGAATGTCCAAAAAAGGGGTGAAGCAGGGCTGTATATTAAAAACCCCCAAATTTTTTTTTTTTTTTTGTAAAAGTTTTGCCGGGTTTAAAAAACAAAAAACGGAAAAAAATGGTATTAGTTTATTCCGGAGCCCAAGGGGGTATTTTTACTAATATTTGCCCTTTATATTTATTCTCTTGTCTGCACCCCGGGACTAGGTTTTCAAAAACCGCTAGATTTATTAAAGGAAAAAGGGGAGATCGCCTAGATTTATCGGTCATATGGAAAAAGAAATCATGGGTTTTTTTGAAAAGGGGGGACTTTATCAGTGCGGGGGGAAAAAAGGTTTTTGGAAAAAGCTGAAAGGGGAAAGTCGTGAATTTTTATTTTGTATAGGGGTGACATTTTCAACGAAGTAAATTTGAATGGTTTCCCTGGCGTGAAAGTTGCAGGAAAGGGAAAAAAAGGTGTAATCGAAATCTTAAAAACGTTACGAAAGCTGAATTCAGTAGATTGTTCTTTATTTTGGAAATTGTTTGATGTTCAAATAGAACCTTTACTTACATATGCATCTGAAATATGGGGACTTACTGTTAATCCACAAATAGAAAAAATACATACATATGCTATCAAACGTTTCTTAAATGTCCCAATCCATTCGTCAAATACTGTACTATATGGAGAAACGGGAAGATATCCTTTAAACATCAGAACGTCTGTTAAGTGTATTAAATACTGGCTAAAACTACTGAAACTTCCAGGGTCACGTTTATGTAGGCAGTCTTATGACATGATGGTTATACAAATGGAGCTGGGTAAGAAGAATTGGGCATATCAAGTTAAAAAGTTTTTATCAGAACATGGTTTTGGAATCGTGTGGTTGTCTCAGGAAGTAGGTAGCGAGCATGGGTTTATTTCTGAATTGAAAGACAGACTCATTTGTTCATTTAAACAAAATTGGCACTCGGACATGGAAAGTAAAGATAAATACTGCTGGTTTTTTTCGTTTAAGTGTGCTTTTCAAGCTGAAAAGTATCTTCGAATAGTCACTGACAAATGGCATCGACTAATTTATGCAAGATTTCGACTAAGAACACTCGGCTTCAATGCAAACAAAAGATGGTTTCAACCTGAGACGTCCACACAGTTCCCATGCCCTATGTGTGGTCATATTCTTGATGATGAAGTGCATTTCCTGTTTCATTGTCAATCATATGTTTCCATACGTGAAAACTGTGGTGTTCTCAATCTAGAAGCTTTCCGAAGGCAAGATATTTTTTCTATCTTATCGTCCGATGATGATATTGTGATCAAATCGGTTGCAAAGTTTATTGCTGAAGCACTGAAATTAAGACAATTACAGCTAAGTTCCAATTAGCTTAACATTTGTGACTAAACTAAAGTAACATTTATATTATGTAAACTCCAGCATTTTGTGAAACACATAAAGAAACATTTATAATTACGCTGTAGTCTCCAGCAAGAATATTTTTTGAAAATTTCACATACAATGCAATGGATGGTCTAATATAACATCTAAATGTTTCTTTTCATTATTTTAGTTATTGCTTATTGGTTTTATTGTTCATCCTTGTAATTACTTTGTGTCATTTTGAAACTGTGTTTACGGTCACAGCTTAAAGTCGTATCCCGTTCATAAAGCTCAATTTTGGTTTTTTTGGTTTTCGTACGTTAAATGCAGTCATGTGATTTTTCTTGTATTTAATTTTGAAGTTACCAAAGAAAGTCGTGTATAACCCCCCTTGTCCCAATAGGCCACTTTGGGCCAAATGACAATAAAATGGTCAAAGCGTCAAAGCGTCTCTCTCTCTCTCATCTCAATCATCTCTCTCTCCCACTATAAATATATATTATATATATATATATATATACTTATATATTTTTGTCCTTTTTGGAGGCGTGGGTGTGTAGTTGTGGTTTTAACATCTATAAAGACCCTCCCCGGAAGAGGTTGCTTTCTTGATCTTTGATGATTTTGGAGAGAAAGATTCCTAGTGTTTTGCTTTTTGTTTGTTTGGTCATTTTCTTCTGTCTTCAGTCTTCGGTCTGTTTCTTTCTCTCTTCTGCGACTGTATCTCTGAACTCTGTCGTCCTGTCTTCGTCTCTATCTCTGTCTCTTTCAGGGGGTGTCTGTCGTAATATAATATATAATATATATATAAATTATATATATAGTCTTTTTTAAAATATTTTCTTCTATTATTTCGAGGAATAATGGAATAAGCACCTCGTGGGTGATTTTTTAACATCCAGTGGACGTGTGGTAATACACTTTTGGTAAAATTTTGTCATCCAATCCCACCAGCACACAATAGGGGGCCTAAGGTTACTCTTCCCTTCCGAAAAGATGCGGGATCGGGTTTTAAAAAACGTGTGCGCAAGATGAAACTTCCAGACAAACTCACACACAAGGCCACACAAGCGCTTGCGGATAACTCCATACGCGTCACAATACCGCCACATTCGTGGAGACAATCTCCTCAATAGCTCATTTCCTTTCATGTGTAGTTATGCAGCAGATTGAAAAATGTATCCACTAGGGATCGTGTTGTTTACGTCAACGCTCCAGTGGTTTCGGAGAGGCGCGGTTAACGCACTGTTTCAAGCAACTGAATTAATTTCTGATTTTGTTGTTGCTTTGTTTTAGGCCATAAAATAAAGCCATGAAAAAAATCACTAGGGAAAAAAATAATAGTAAATTTTAAAACCCCAAGCCCACCCGATGTCGGATACCGGGGCCGACTTGCCAGCGCTTAAGGGGGCCCGGAACCTTTTCCTTTCAACGAAACGACAACAATATTTTGCTGGTTGACGCCGACGAAGAAAAAAACCCCAACCAACAGCACAACAACAGCACAACAGCAACAATAACACATCAGCAACATAAACACACAGCAAGTAAAAGCAAAAAACAAAAAACGCAGGGGTACAATAAAAACAAAAAACTTGTAGCTTGTCAAATCAAAGGAAAAACTCACTTTGGGAAGCAAGTAAAAAAGGGCCACCGATTTCAATCATCTAATTGCCAAGCTTTTCGCTTCACGGTCCAAGTCCATTTTTTGGTCTCGCAAAGGGATGGGGGAAAATTTTCTGCTTGCCCTTGGGTTTTTTGTTAAATGTTACCCCAAGTGTTCTGGAACCCTGTTAGTTTCTTTATTTAAAAAAAAAAAAAAAAGGAAACCCATTTTTTTTCCATTTCTGTCTATTTTGTAAAAATTTACTGAAAATCTCTACTAAAACTCTACAACTTATTGAAGGATTTCGATTTGCAGTGGGTGATGTTGGCCTTTACCAAAAACAGACACCAAAATACAGGGGTCGCGCGCGCACAAACACACACCACACAACTCGTTTTGGGGGGGTTTGTTGTTGGGTTTTGTTGTTGGTTTTGTTGTTGGTTTTGATATTTCTTG
Source organism: Rapana venosa (assembly GCA_028751875.1). Classification (NCBI taxonomy): domain Eukaryota; kingdom Metazoa; phylum Mollusca; class Gastropoda; order Neogastropoda; family Muricidae; genus Rapana; species Rapana venosa. The sequence goes on from CM054160.1 coordinate 52,060,478, forward strand.
TTGTTGCGGCTGTTTTCGGGGGCGGGCTTTTCCCCACTTAAACATTAAGGGTTTCCAAAACATACACTCATTATCACACCGGGGAACCCCTTTTGATCACTACACACTCCTAGAAAAGCCCTTTTAGTACTTTTTTAAGTACTTTTCCATAATTATAGACAGTCATCCCCTGACTTCAAATTGTTTTCCTTTAATTCATGATAATACAGTTTGCTATACTAAGAGATACAAGAAAAAAAAATATCTTTTAAAACATTCAAAGGATAAAAACCTTTTTTATGTAACTCTGAATTTTTTACCTACATAATAACTGCCCAAATCCTTTAAACGTCAAGCACTCCAAAGACCAAGAAAATTTATCAATCAACTGATAATATATTTTTTTTTTCATTAGGCCCGGGTTATTTTAAAAAACAATCTTAATTTCACACAAAAACCCGACAAAGCCCGCAAAAATACACCAAAAAACAACAACATAACCGTTCCACTATTTTTGCCAAAACAACACCCCAAACAAAACAAAAAAAAACCCCCCCGAAAGCTCTAAGCCAGGGCACAATACTCTCTTCTCTCTCCCGTGAATACACAGCACGCACTTGACTGGCTAACGCCAAAACCCAATGTCAAATTGAAAACCCTTTAAAAGCACCCCAGAAACTAGCACATTTTTAATCCCAAACTCTAAAATAAAAACGGTTTGCCCTCTAAAAGAGAGGGATGTTTTTTTTTTGTTTTTTGTTTGTTTTTTTTGGTGGTGGGGGTGGTGGGGGGTGGGGGTGGTACAACAATTTTTTTAAAATCAACTCTAAAACTGATTTGTTTTTGTCCTTAACTAGAGTCAGATTTGTTTTTGTTGATGCGGGTGTTGTTTTTTGTTGTTGTTGATCGGGTTTTGTTGTTTTTTTGTTTTTTATTCGGGTTGTTGATTTTTTGTTGTTGAGCGGGGTTTTTTTAAATTCAGGTGTTTTTGTTTTTTGTTGTTGTTGATCCTGATGTTGTTGATGCGGTGTTTTTTTGATTGGTGTTGTTGCTTTTGTTGTTGTTGATTCTGATGTGTTGATCTGGTGTTTTTGTTGATTCGGGGTTTCTTTTGTTGTTGTGAGCGGTGTTTTTTGTTTTTGTTGTTGTTGATCGGTGTTTTTTTAATTTGGTGTTGTTTTTTTTGTTTTTAACGGTGTTGTAAATTCTGGTGGTTTTTTTTTGGGGTTTTTTTGATGCGTGTTTTTTGTTTTTTGTTGTTTTGAGCGGGTGTTGTGTTAATTCGGGTTTTTGCTTTTGTTGTTGGTGATCGGATTATTTTTTTTGGGTTGTTGTGACGCGGGTGTTGCTTTTGGTTGTTTTTGATGCGGTGTTGCTATTTGTTGTTGTTGATGCGGGTGTTTTTTTGTTTTTGTTGTTGTTGCTTGGTGGTGGGTGATGCGGGGTAGGGGGTGGTTGGGGAAACGCTGATAGGATTGGTATTGCTGGGGGCGGTGGTTTTCCCAGGAGGGAAAATGTTGTTTGTTTTTTTACTTTTCGCCCCATGCCAAAAACGTCGTCAGTTATTGGTTTTTTTCCGTGCTAAGAACCAAGGTCAATGTTAAATGGGTTAATCTGCGGGCATTTTGAAATTTGTTTTCACAAGATAAGAAGCTCTTCAGAAGAAACTTCCATTTTAATTAAAACAAATCTGTTATTTCAAAAAAAGATATCACCATTCTTTTTATATCTGCCCCAAAGTGGCATAAATTTTATAAGTTGTTCTTCTTTTTCAATTACGGAGGAAACACCTCCTGAAAATTGCCTACGGGGCCAGTGTTTGACAAGCCATCCAGCCACCAGGCATACACCAGGCAGACGACAGACAAATAGACACACACACACACACCACACACACACACACACACCCCGATACACCACCACTTAAACAAAAAAAATCGTTTTTTTTAACCTGACGCCACCCAAATTTGAACCATGACCCACAATTTTAAGGCCCCTATATATTTCATCTTTTAAACCTTTAAACCACGGGACCCCTTGTCACACCTTCAGATTTGGGTTCAGCTCCCCCAAAACCCTACCACCAACCCTGGCGGAAAATGGCCGATTAACCCAATTTCTGAATTTTTAAACCCGGGCTCCACCCAAAACACCAGGCGAGGGTTTTTTTTTCTCATTCCCTGCTCTTGGGCAATATTGCAACACCCAAAACTGACTCAACACCGCCATTACCCTTTTTGCACTCGTGATATTCGCAAAATGATCTTTTACTGATTTTTTTCCCCGCTGTCACGTTTGGGTGAAATTTTTATAATATTTGTTTTTTTTTGTTTTGAGTTAAAAAATAATTTGCATAAGGGGAACTCGTTATTTTTTAGTGTAACACTTTGCCTTCGTCCCCAACAAATTTGCTGTCATTATTTCTTTTGAGTTTATACAATATACCCTTTTGAAGCTTAAAAAGTTTCAATCTTTAAATTTCAAAATCTTTTGCCTCACATGAAATGAACGTTTATTCCTCATATTACGGTCAGACAAAAGAAAAAAATAATCGCCATCAACTGTTTTTTCCATTGCTCCTCCATTATTTTACTCAAAAAACTTTGCCCTTGCGTCACAATGATTCACATCGAATTCCCACGTTCCCTTTTTGAAAAAATGTTTTATACAAAGAAAAGATCCACATAAAAAACGCTACGAGAACAAAAACTGGATTAAATCTTCTTGAATGCCCCTGTTAAAAAAAACACCTTGATAAAAAAAAGCGCACCATTAAAATCTTTTTCATGCTTGGCATTTTCTGCAACCAAAAATAAGATTGGCAAAATCAGGGGAACCCCAACCCTGTATTTTTACATTTTGACACACCAGACCTGGCCCACCCAAAAAGCTCCAGAAAAAAATCTCGGGGGCGGGCGGTCACAACGACAACTGAAACTCACTATCCAACCGGAAAAAAAAGGGTTGCATACCGGAACGCAGAAGAAAAAGAAGAAGGAGAAAAATTTAAGAAGAAAATTTTTGAAGAAAAAAGAAGAATAAAGAATTTGAAAAAGAAGAAGAAGAATAATAAATTTTTAATGAATAAAGAAGGAAAGATGGAAGGAATGAAAAAAAAAAACAGACAAGGGAAAGAGCATTTCATAAAAAAAACCACCCACCCCAAAATTTTTTTAATTTAAGCAAAAAGAACTTCCCCCCCAAGTTATGGGCACTTAACCACGAACCTTCCCCAATCGGGTCCCAAATAGCATAAACGGAATGACTAACCGCGTTGCCCTCTAATAACTGTCACCATCACTTGTTTCCGCCCCCAACATACGGAAGACACAATTCCTGCAGACTTTATTTTATTTATTTATGCTTTTGTCTGATGATAATAAATAACATTATTTTGTTTTTTTTTACATCCCAATCGGTACCGTGGCAGAAAACGCATATTACTAATCCGGGTTGTCGGATAACGTAACCCTGGGGGTATTTTCCCTGGCAAGTGAAAGCCCAAACATCCTCAGGCATAGTCGCCTGCCATCTCAGCTTTGGGGGGCTGGGGGTTGTGGGTATGGCATCTGTCTGAAGTCACAGTACAACAACATGCTGTAATCCTTTTGTGGGGGAAATTTCTCGGGGTTAAACCCTTTTTCTTTTGACCCTAAGCCTTCGTGACTTCTGCACAAACATTTTGTTCTGTTGAATTTGCAAAAAGGAAATTTTGAAATACAAGACCAATTTTTGTCTTTTAAAACTTAAAAAAGTAATATTTAATATAAATGAGACTGGGGGGGACTAGGGCCCCAATCATCTAAAGGGGAAAACAAACGGAAGGGCTGACGAAAACCAGAAACGAGGGTTCATCAAAAGCATCAAAATCTTTTAGGAAACTAATTATGCCCAATTAAAAAAACAGTTACACCTTCAGAATTGTTACAACGGGGGGTAGTTTTTCGCGAAATTTTAAGCCCCACCATACAAAAAGGGAAGTATAATTTTCAATTCTTTTTACCTAAACATCCTGTGTAGTGTTTTTATAGGTGTCTAAAAGCAAACAATGACTCCCCTGCCCAGCACTCATAAGGCAGGGTTTTGATTCAAAACATCTTCTAAAAACGAAAATGATCTCACTCAAAGAGGAAGGGGGTAACCAGAAGGGGAACGCGGGGTTTTCACAAATGCCCTGTCTTTGTGGCATCGATTTTCCATTTCCCCATTAGAGGACTTTTTTTATACCCAAAGTTCATCGGGAACTCTCTTAGGCCGTGATTCTTTTTCGTGCATGAATTGGGGGGCTGAACTTCGGTTTATTTTTTTTTTTAAAAACTGGCGCCCTGACCACCCCTCAAAATTCTGGATGATTATTAAGGATCAGGTTTAAACGGACGAACCTCAACGTTCATTTTCTTTGGGGTGCAAAAACCTAGGCCACTATCCACAAATTTTTTTTCTGCCTTTTTCCATCGTGGGGGTGCCCGGGGGTCTGCAGTATAAATACACCCCACCTCCGGAAATTTCCCTTTTAAAATTCCTATGATTTATGCATCTCTTGTTTCTGTCTTTTTCCTTTTTTTTCCATCAGCTTCATGTCCTCTCCTCCTTTTTTGGGCCATTCTCCGCCTTTTTTTCTTCAAGAGACTTAATAAAATAATACTAATAAAAAGGGAAATTATAAGCGCTATATCTTGCAAAACAAATCAAGCGCGAATTTAACCTAATCTGACACAACAGCAATCAATGATTAAAAACAATATTTAAAAAACAATATTTCAAAAAGGTCGCTGCAGACAAAATCTATAAAAAAATGTCAAAATCAAATGTTTTAAAAGACTTACAAGATAAAAAGCCCTCCCACAATAAAGAGGGTGCGCTGATCCCGACTTGCCAGGGGTTTAAAAGCAGAACAAAGATTTTACTCATATGGGAGACAGCACTATTTCTTCGAGTTTCGACACACAAAAAAAAACAAACTGTCTGGGGTCTCAGATTTTTCACTTGGAGTGCAGCCTGACGAAGGTCTTGTTTGAATTCGCAATGCATTACTAGCCGGATGGCTTGTAATGGGGAAAATTTTTCTGTGGGGTTTAATTTTCAGTTTTTATCTGAATCCTAAGAGGGGTTTTTTGTCATATTTTCTTTGGGAAAAACTATTATCAAAAGGGGAAAAAACCGTGAAAATACACAGAAACAGTGTGACGGGACGTAGAAAAAACACAAATTTCTTATTTATTATCCTCGAAATAAAAAAATTTGCATTGCATTGTCATTGACAATCGTAATAATTGTGGCAATTTCACATAGCAAAATAAATTTTTTGTTCTGACAATTTTTGGGTTTTTCTTCTTTCTGCTTCTCTCTTCTCACCACACAGCATACACACACGCTTGCGTGTGGGGAAACAAAAAAGAATTAGAAATGTGGAAAAAAACACATGGTTACATTTTTAACTCTTATTTTTTATACATAAACACCCAAAAGCACACATGAACATAACAAATTTTTTTTTTTTCTATTTTTTGGGCGGGAAAAAAAGATAGCATTTAACATCAATATAATGATATGTTTAATTGATCCTTTACACAGACATAATTTTAGGGCAACTATATGTTGTATGTATATATACTTGTAATATCATATAAATACTTTTATATCATATACACACTATATAAATAACATATCATATATATATTCACACATCAGTCCGGTTCTGGGGCTCTGTTCCCTTTTGGGGTTTCCCCGTCTCCTCCCCCCCCCCCCCCCCCCCCCTTCTCTCCCTTCCTCTGTCTCTCTCTTCCTACCTTCCTTCCCCCCCCCTCCCTCCTTTTCTTTCCCCTTTTGGCACACCCTCATTCTAGGGTAAACGATTAGAAATACACATTCCTCAAGGGGGGCCCAAAGGCTACAGGCTAACCCACAAAAACGCTACCACTACAGGGGCCATTGGGGGGTTGGTTGGTGGACCAAGTCACAGCCCCAAAGGCCAAACAGGGTTTTCAATTGCAGCAGCATTAGTTTTTGTTGTTGGGGTTTTTTTTTGTTTGTGAATTTTTTTCGTCTTTGCTTTCTTTTTTTTGCTGTTTTTGGTTTTGTTTGTTTTTCGGTGCCACTAATTTTTTTTTTTTTGTCTTATTCATTGCTGTTTTTTCTGTCTTATTCTGTGTATTATCCGTTAGTCTGTCTATCTTTCGTCCTCTTTCTGTTTCTCTGACTGTCTATGTGCTGTCTGTCTTTTGTCTCCTCTCTCTTTCCTCTCTTTCTCTCTCTGTTTGGTCTGTTTTCCCCTTTTTATCGGTCGTCTACCTGTCTTCTGTGTGTCTGCCCGTCTATCTCTCTTCCCCCTGTATAATTAAGACCGATCATTCGTCATCAATTTGTTTTTCATTGCCTCGTCTTTTTTAAACCTTCCCCTTTTTCATTTGTCTTCTGTTTGTATGTACTTTTTTGTGGGGAAAAAAAATTTTCCCCCTTGTTCTCTAGGTTAGCTTAAAGCAATACTTTCACACTTGGAAAGCGAACAACCGTACACTAATAAATTAAATAATACCTAATCAGCCTAACGCACAAGCAACACTTAAATCAACGCAGGAATTATATTTACATTTCACAATCCCAAAAATTGTTATTTATAAAAATCAACAAGATTCAAATTTTTTTTCTCAGAAAAAAACAAGCAACATGAGTATGAAATGCAATTTAACAAATTTCCAAAACTAAACAACTTGGCAGAGTTACAGAATTTTTTCCATTATTGTCTGCTTTTAAAATTTTTTTTTTACCACAAGAATATGCACCTTTTGTGTTTCGTTCCCGCCACTGCCCCCCCCCCCCCTTTTTTATTACAAAGACATATATTGACTACTTGGGAAATACGCAGGGAAAACGGTTTTGGCTAATCCGAGCTATTTTCCCGTTATATGCAGGGTCTGGGAATAAGATGCTGAACTCTTGGGAAAACTTTCCCCTCTGGAATGGAAAGTAGAAATACGGTCTTGCTTTTATTGTTTTTGTTTAAAATTGTGTTCTTTTTGTTTCTGCTGTTTGTTCATGTGTTGTTGTTCTTTTTCTTTTTTCCTCTTTTTTGCATTCCCCCTTTTTTGCATTTTTTTTTGCAATCTTCATCATTCCCTTTTTCATTTTATTATTAGGGGGAAAGCCTGGGCTTCTCCTGTGCTTGCTCTCTGCAAACTATGCCTGCTGACCTCAGCCGTTTTATAATTTTTTCTGACTTCAGGGCAGCTCACTGGGGATTTCCTTAAACCGAAGGAATTTATCGAGGAAAAAATAACATAGAGAACAAAAGACAAATGACATTACAAAACTTTTATTTCGTGGATAAGAAAAAGACCCCGTCTTTTTTTTCATCCAGTTCCCCGCCCCTTTGGGATTAAAAGGAATAAAATAAAATAAAACCCATACCAAACACATCACACAGTATAGGGGAAAAAACTAGCAATACCATCTATTTTAAAATGAAAGAGAGTTATTTTGAAAATTTTTGTATATTTTAGGATAATAATACACCGGTGTTTTTTTTTCACAAGTTACCAAACCCTTAATAGGGACAAAACGGACAAACCAAAAAAAAACCCCCAAAAATTGCAAAAACGAAAAAAACAGAGAAACAAACACACAGACATACACACACAGACAACACAGACAACAGAGAGGAAAACAGACACACAGAAAATCACACCACAACACAGACCCGACAACAAGACAACGGCAAACGACCACCCCACCCCCCCCACCCCCCAAAAACGGCCCCCGCGGGTCGCCGCACATACACACACAACACCAACACACACACACACACACACCCCACACACAAAACACACACACACACAAACACGTGTGCCGCATTTTAAAACTATAGGGTAAATTTTGAAAATCTTTACCATTTCTTTTATTTCTCTAACATTTGGGGCTTTTGCTTTTTTCCCCCTTTTTTCCCCAAGGAATGTCCCTTTCATTCCCCTTTATTTTGTGTATATTTTGTGTGTGTTGTGTTTTGTGTGTGTATTTAAGAGAGAGAGAGACATAAAGAGAAAGAGAGAGAGAAGAGAAAAGAGAGAAGAAAAGAGAGGAAAAAGAGAGAGAGAAAAGGGCGAGAGCGAGAGTGTGTTGTATTTTTGTTTGTGTTGGATTTGGTTTTAAAGGTTTTTTAAATTTGTGTGTTTTGTGAGTGGGGTGCGTGGGTGTGTTTTTGTGTGTGTGTGTGTGTGTTGGTTAGTGTGTTAGTCGTGCGTGCACGGAGGTGTGGGGTTTATGTTGGTGTGTTTAAATGTTGTGTGCATGCATGCGTTTTTGCGGGGAAAACGCGCGGGGTGTGTGTGGTTGGGGTGTGTGTGTTTTGTGTTGTGTTTTTGGTGTGTAAAATTTGTACGTGTGTGTGGGGTGGGGGTAAGACCTTAGGGCAAAGGCGTGAGGGGTTGCACGTGAGGGGTTTGCGCGTATGTTTGCACACGCCGCCCCGTGCACTCTTTATGTGAAATTTTTTGTCTTTTTGGCTTTTGGTTTTTTGGCCCCTCTTTTTAAACGTTTTTGTTTGTGCCTTTCCCTTAGGGTTTTTTAAATTTGTCCGGGTTTTTTCCCCTGTCTTTCGGGCGGTCTCTCTGTTTTTTTCTGTTTCCCTCTTCCCCCCCTCCCCTCTCCTTCCCTCTCTCCCTCCCCCTCTCTTTTTGTCTGTTTTTTTTTGCAGTATTGTAATTGCCCTTTCCCTTGGGGGGAATTAAAGTTTTTTGGACTTTACTTGGGCTTTTTAAATTTGATTTTTAAATTTCTCTCTGTTTTCTCTCTCTCTATCTCTTCGTCCCCTTTTCCCCTTTCTTAATTCCTCTCTCTCTCCCCTGTCTGTGTCTGAGTCTCTGCCCTTCTCTCTCTAACTCCTCTCTCTCTTTCCCCCTTTTTTCTCCTCTCTCTCTCTCTCCCCCCTCTCTCTCTCCACCCCTCTCTCTCTTTTTCTCTCTCTCTCTCTCCCCCCCGTTTAATTTAAATTTTTGAACTCGTCTTTTTCATTAACGTTAAATCCTTCCCTTCCCCCAATTTATTTTGTATAATAAAATATTTTACCCCCAAAAAAACCCCCCTTTAACCCCCCCCCCCCCCTCCCCCCTTTTTGTCAAAGGCCATTTTTGGCAAGACAAAAAATTGATCAAAGCCTAAAAGCTCTCTCTCTCTCTTACTCTCTCCTCTCCCCCTGTGTCCCTTTTTCCCTTTGTCTGCTGTCTTTTTCACGTCTACAACAAAATTTTTTTCAAAGACTTTCCTGTCACCTACCACACAAGAAACGCAATTCCAACACATCTTCCACACACTCCCTCGTTTCCCCACCCCACTCCTCAACATCGTAATGGGTTCTCAAAGGGCCTTTTCAAAAGTCGCACTGGCCGCAAAATGGAAACAACAGTACCAAAACTTGCAGATTGCGTCCGAAATGACTGAAAAGGGGCTAAAGAAGAAAAAAAAAACCCTCTGATGGAAAAGTTTCCCTTCTGATTCCCGCGAAATTGTAATACATTGTTTGTTTTGCTGTATTGATTTTACTTGGTTCCATTCATGTTTCTGTTTAAAAACCTTGAGCTGCGCCGCAAACCTTGGGTTTTAGTGGGTTTTTGGAGAGGAGGGGTGCTGGGGGTGGTAGACGAGGGAATGAAAAGGGGACCTGAGTCGTGGGTTTAATCTCGTCAGGGGTAATGTTAAATTGTGAAAAGTGTTGGAACCCCTTTTCTATTTTAAGGGAAAGATGTTTTTTGGTTTTAAGCCTGACTTTTCATACTAGTTGGGGGGGGACAAAGACGGGGAGACAGGGGCAGACAGATACACATACCACAGAATCACGCGACACGCGTGCACAACAACCACGCATGCGCGCGTGCCCACCTACACAAAACACAAACACACACCTAAGACACACCACACCACACCGGCGCGCTATTTTCTAATGACAACGTCTGTTTTGCTCATGTTTTAGTCCCCACATATTAGGGGTTTTCCAGTAACTGGATTTAATTTGGGGTTGTCCCTTCCTTTCTTCCTTTCTGTCTCTCTTTCTCTACCTGATTTTTTCTTACGTCTTTCTGTATCTGCTGTCTGTCTTTCTGTCTTCTTCTGTTGTCTGTCTGCTCCTCTCCTTCTCTCTCTCCTGTTTTTTCTTTTCTCCCATCCCTTTTTTTTTGTTTCAAACCCCTTTTTGTCTCTTTTTTTTTTTTTTATAAAAATCTTTTCTTCTTTCGATTTCTCTCTCCTGTCTTTTTTCCCCCCTTTTCGTCCGTCCTGTCGTCCTTCTGTCTGTCTCTCTCTCTCTCTCCTCTTTCTCTCTACTCTTCCTTTTTTTCTTCTAGTCTGTCCGTCCCGACACTTTTTTCCACCTGCCATTTACACTGCTTTCTAGATGAGTTGTCTGCCTCTGTCGCTATTGCCGCCTACCGACCCCTTCTTCTAGTAGCATGTCTGTGTTTTGTCTTTTTTCTCTTCTCTCTGTCCCCGTGCCTCTTTGCCACCCCCATCCCCTCTTTGTCTCCCTTTTTCTCTCCTTTCCCTCTCCCTCCTCTCCCCTTCATCTCTCTCCTCTCTCTCTCCTTCATCCTCATTCTCTCTCTCTCTCCCTCCCCCCCTTTCTCTCTCTCTCTCTCCCCTCCTTTGCTCTTTCCCCTCTATCTCTCTCTCTCTCCCTCTCTCTCCTCTTCCCTCTCTCTCCTCTTTCATCCTCATTTTCCTCTTCCTCCCGAGTCTTTCTCTCTCTTTTCCCCAGGCCTCCATCAGTTTTCTCTCTCCATCATTGACATGTACAACAAAGGTCGCAAAATGCAGCCTGTTTCTACCCGTTACCAACACTTAATGATTATACTACATTCCCCAACATTCACACACTCCTCCTCAGTCTCCCCCCATCTTGACCCCTCAAGAGTCTTTTAGACTTTCATCCAACTCTGTGTTACATAATTTAAAGGGTCCCGGGATCCCGACTACAGGAGCATGCACCC
>CM054160.1:52071929-52086929 GCA_028751875.1 Rapana venosa
CAAAGTTTTTTGATTTCCCCCTTTCATACTTGTCACAATTTCATGCAGGGCATTAATCCGTCGAAATTGCCTTGTCTCCTGCACACGTCTATTTTTCTGGCTCATGTCATTCAGCTTTGTCATGACTTCAGTCAGTGATGGTTTCCTTAGCAGAGCGAGAGGTGTAGGAGCAGACAGCCTGGTCTTCCGGGTGTTACCTGATGACGAGGAGGCGCTGGAGTCTCCAGGGTTGGGGCCGGGGTTGGCCTCAATGTCTCCACAGCGCAGGAGCTGATCACCCCCACCGTGATGCAGGAACAAATTGTCCCCCCAAAACAGGTACAGGAGGGTCAAGCCAAGGAAGACACCGGTGGTACGGGAACGAACTTTCAACATGGTCACCCGCATTGCCTTCTCGAGTTGACATCTTCGCCACATGAAATGCAGGTATACTGGAAGAAAGGCACCACACGTAGGGCAAAAGTCCAACTGGCTGGAAGGCATGGTACCTAACAAGATAGGTCCCCAACTTATGGCACCAAACACACTGTCTGTCCTTAGCAATTAGGGAAAAACTTCAGACGATGTCATACACCGCTTGTAGCTTGATGCACGTGCTAGCCACCCCCGCCGAGAGAGAGAGAGAGAGAGAGAGAGAGAGAGAGAGAGAGAGAGAGAGAGAGAGAGAGAGAGAGAGAGAGAGAGAGAGAGAGATGAGAGAGAGAGAGAGGAGGATGACAAAGGCAAACAGAAAACGATCTCTCAAAACTTCAGAAACAGGAAAATTGCTTTACCGTCTCTAATTTTCTGTGAGCGCATGAACGATTTTAATGTGAATTGCTTCTAGCAAAAACCCAAACCAAAACAAAAATCAGTGTTTTAAAAACGCCAGGGAACATTTCATCTTGCTAACTAGGAAACTAAGCCACAAGTTAATTTTCTCCCCACAAAATACTGCTGACACTTTGACTTTAGGCCTAACCTTTTGCTGGCAAGAAAATCGTCAAGAGTGCCATAGCAAAAAGTTGTGCAAAAATGTGGATTGAGTGTTAATTTTTATGTTGCTCTGATATTACGATGGTGATTGGATAGTGTGTGTGTTTGTGTGTGTGTGTGTGTGTGTTGGTGTGTGTGTGAGTGTGATGTGTGTGTGTGTGTGTGTGTTGTGTGTGTGTGTTAACTCTGAACAGGAACGAGTATGATGTTTTTCCTAAAACGAACAAGTATGTAGACACGCAATACAAGCTTCTGAAACTATATTTTGTTAGTAAAAGTCACATTTGCTTGGAAACATTATGATTAAATCCTACTGATTATTTACTTTCCGCTTCAAAACACACATCATCTCTCCTCCTCTCCTCATCTCTCTCTCTCATCTCGTCTCTCTCTCCTCTCTCTCTCTCATCTCTCCATCTCTCTCTCTCCCTCTCTCTCTCTCTCTCTCTCTCTACTACGATAAACTGTTCTGGATTTGAATTTTGCATTCACACACACACACACACACACACACACACAACACACACACACACACAACACACAACACACACACACACACACACACACACACACACACACACACACACACAACACTCACACACACACACACACACGTACACATCATGGACGCAATACGAACTCTTCTGAACATGTTACGGTCATTCTAAAACTCACTAAAAGAAAGACGCAAACATAATTTGCAATTCTGATTGTGAAACAAACAACAAAGTGAATGGCTTTTGACCTTTCAATTCGCTGGCTTACTGTAAACGTGCAGGATAAATCATGAGAAAAACAAAAACAACAACAAACAACAACAACACAAAAAATTGACAAACCAGAAATATTTGTTTTCGTTATTTAAGGTTCTCATAGTGATAGTGTGTGTGTTTTTGTGTGTGTGTGTGTGTGTGTGTGTGGTGTGTGGTGTTGTGTGTGTGTGTGTGTTGTGTGTGTGAGTGTGAAAAAGAGTGTGAAGTGTGTGTGTTTGCGGCGCGCACGGGTGTGGTTTTTAGTAAAAAGCAGTTTTCCCAAAAAGTTTATCTAGTACAGAGAAAATATTTTGTGAAAAAAAGCGTCATTTTAAAAGAACGAAATCCATTTTAGATTTTAAACATTCTTTTTCACCAACAACTGTTTAACCCTGTTTTTATAATTTCTTCAAAAAATTTTATACCCATACCTGGCTCCTCTTTAAACCTATAACTTTCATGAATTTTGATCAAGAGAGAGAGAGAGAAGAGAAGAGAAGAGAGGAGAGAGAGAGGGGGGGGTGTGGTGTGTGGTGCGTTCGGCGGGGGTTCGTGCGTTCGTCGTGTTGGTTAAAAAAAAAAGTCTTAAATTAAAGAATAAAGAATAGACGGGGTCTACAAACTTATCAACAGCTTCTAGATAAATTTAACAAAGCCACAAAACCACAAAAGCAAAAATGTATTTAAAGGGATTAAAAAAAACAATACCCAACAAAATATTTTTGAATAAGAGAGTAAAATGGGAAAAATAGGGAATGTAGTGTTTTTGGGGGGCAGTGTTAAGACTGTACACATCGTTTTTTAATTATAAATACAGAACGCGGAGCCCGCCCCCCCCATGAAACCACACCATCTTTCCCAGTCAGTGCTCCCTTGGGCTCGAACACGTAGCCGTTTCAGTTCCCGTGAACTTCCCTTTCACCTTCCCGTATCCTCGACCGGGGGGACCACTGAAGATTTTACAACCCCCTTCACCCCCACGGTCTTTGCTTTTCCCTAGCAATCGTTCTATTCAAGGGCCCAAACCCTTGTACGTTTCCCCCGAAAAAGTCTTGGGCCCTCCAGATGTTCGTGTGACGGCCCACTCACTTAGTTTGCATTTTTTCACTCTAAACGGGCTCTTTTATAGGTCTAGGGGGTTTATAAAGCGGTTTTTTACTCCCCATGATGAGGATCTCTGTATTGCAAAAACACCTCATCTCCCTTTTCCTGTATCCCCCTTTCAATGCTGCGTTAAAGTCCACGTTTCATCATTTGACATGATCAGGATCGCATCAGTCCCACTGATCTTCACTGCCTTGGGCCCGGGAATCTGCTCAGGAAGTCATGCGCCCAGTGATGCCGGGGGTTAACTCACCCCTGACTTTTTAAACACGCCGCGAAGAGGGGCGCTTGGGGACAACACATGAGAGATGGAGGAGAGGATGAGGACCTGAGCCTGTCCACCCGCTCGGTAGAGCCAGACTCATAGTCAAGCCCCAACCAATCCCCTACACGTGCTATGGGTATGTATCTATGCTATGCTGGCTATGCTGTGCGTGCTAAGCTGTGCTGTGCTACGCTATACAATAAATAATAGTTTGATAGATAGATAATTAGATAGATAAAAAGATAGATAATTTGAAATAGATAATAGATAATAGATAGATAGATAGATATAGAAAAATAATTTTCTGATAGAAATATTAAATGGAACAAAAACAAAAGTTGAAAACTTTACTGAATTAATCGCCCCTATAATAAAATATTAACTGGAACAACAACAAAAGATTTAAACATTGCTGAATTTCGCCTCTTAAAATAATGACCCCCGTGGGACTCCCCGGGGGGAGCTTTCAAAGCAGCATTGCAAGAATAGGATCCCTCCCCCCCAACCAGGCATGTCGAAGAGGCCTAAGGGGGAACCCTTCCCTAGGTTGGGGTTGGGCACAGGGCAACAACCCTTTCCCCTAAAAAAAAGCAGTTACGAAACACAACAAGAAAAAATTTTCTTTTCTGCGAAGGACCTCCCCCGGGCCAGTGGGACTCGTTGAATCTAAATGGTAACCCCCGAGGGGAAAGCTACCCAAGGAAAAAAGGGAAGACCTAAACACCCCAAAAACAAAATAAAAACTAGAACTTTGGGAAATTTGTAAGGGGGATGTATTTTAGGGAAAAGCTGGCACAGTAAAAATTAAAAGGTGAGAAGATTCAACCTCCATGTCCAAAGGAAAGAAACGAGAATAAAATGGACGGGAAATCTGGAAGAATGAGAACCACCCCCGGGAAAAAAAACCGGGTCCCCCTACTTTTGGGGAGATGACACCCCCAACCACGAAAAAAGGGCCATCATCCTCAAGAAAGGGGGTTGAGGGGATCCCTTTTTGGAGGGGAACCCAAATAAACCACCCAAAAAATTGGAGTGCGAGTTTAAAGGGGGAAGGCACATCAACATCCCCAATCACCCCATTGCTAAGAAAAAAACCCAAAAAAACACACAAATTGGGGCAAGACACTTCAAACCCCCAGCTGCAGACGAGACAGGAAAGCCCACGCCATGACCTCATCGTCATATGGGGGCCCCAATCCCAAAGGGTGGAAGTGACAACACCGACAATAGAGAGTCATGGAAAAAAACCTTCGGGGGGGGGAAACCAGAAATGACAACGGGGAGACTTGTGGGTTCTCCCCCATGAAAAAACTTAGTGATAGGAGGCCCCTATTCACGCCCGGGACATAAACAAGCCTTGATTTGGGGCGGTCGCCGAAGGGGAGAGATATAACCGATTGCCCCACTGTTTAATCAATGGTATGGGGGAAAGACGATTCTTCGGGATGTGAAAAACCAAGCAAAAAAGGGTGCGGATGTCGGGAGCGATCATCACCGGGTGCAACACACCCAGATGAAATGAAAAAGAACCAAGACCAACCACTCAACGCGATTTGTTTCCCACGATTGAGAGACACCAACGTAAAGCCCGCATTCCGTCCCCCGATTTTGGGGAAAACAAAATTCCCACTTTCCTGCAGAACATGACAGGAAAAGATGACATAGATACGACATGGAAGCAGATCTGTAAACTGTACCTGGGGCAGCAAGGAAACATATCAAAAAAAGGCCAACAAAAAAAAAAAAAAGAAAAAAAAAAAAAAAATTTACTGGATCCAACAAGAGCCCCCGATGCCCTCAAAGGGGGGGAAAAGAGACCAAGAAGGACTTTTTGCAAGTAAAAAACTCCCAGCTTTCGAGAGGGCAGGAAGAGTTTTACAAGGGGCACACAGGGAAAATTTAAAAGGCTCGCACGCCATTTACAAGAGGAAGCCATGGGGCCAGCTGGCAACTGAGGCGAAGAGGCCGGGGGCCCAAAGGGGAAAAAGGGAGAGGGCCCACAAGAATCACCCAAAAAAGTAAAGCAACAAATTTAAGAGGGGCGCTGGGGGAACCAATAGGAAAAGACAAGGGGAAAATGTTTACAAAGAGAAAAGAGCCCAAAAAGAAAGATGGGTCTTTTAACACTTCCCGGAAATTCTCCCAAACCCACCCCCACCACGACACACAGCCACATCCCAAAAGTACAAAAGACTTAGACATTAAAGTAAACCCCCCCAACAAAGACAAAAAAAGAGATAGTGGGGCCTCAAGACCCCCCAAAAACCCCGGGGAAATCACCCCGGGGCCCGGACAACCTTGGTGCCCAATGTTTAAGGAGATTCTGAACTGCAAAATGACAACTCAAAAACCAAATTTCCCCCCCAAGAATCAAGAAAGAAGGGAAAGTAACCCCGTGTTGGACCCAAAAGGGGTGGGTAGTCAAAATCCCCAAGAAAGGGGAAAAACCCGATGGGCGCAACAACTGGGGGGAATCACCTTTTGTCTGTGCCCAAAACAAGAAACTGGGCCAAAAATCTTAAACAGAAAAATATCAGGCGCTGTGGACGACCCTTTTTGGAAGGAAAAAAGCAGGGTTCAGGAAGCAACGAGGGGTAAAAAGACCCAAAATTTTTTATGCTCCCGAAAACATCATTTGGGGCAGTGCACAGAGTGGGAAAGGGCCCAATGTAAAGTGGGTTTTTTTTGGATTTTAAAAGGCATTTGGGCAGCATACACAAAAGTTTGCCTTTGGGGTATCCTTTTTGAAAACTATGGGATTTTCCCCCGAAACGGTTTCCCTTTAAAAAAGCTTCTATGAAACTTCCGAAACTCTGTGGGGGCCCGGGGGGGGCAGGGTTTTGGGGAAGGGGGGATAAAAGGACTTGGGGGGGGAGAAAGGGGAAAAGGGGAGGGGGGAAAGGGGGTTTTTTGGGAAAATTGGGTTGGGTAAGCCGGGGGGGACAAAGGGGAATAAGGGGGAATTTCGGGGGTGGAGTTGGGGGGTTTAAAAAACTTGGGGAATTTGGGTTGGGAAGGGGGGGGGGAACCCTGGGCCCCCAAAAACACCACAACAAAATGGAGAAGGGCCAAAAGGGAAAAACCCCATTCCCATTCAACAGCCCTTTTGGGTTGAAAGACACGGGAAAACCCCGAGGGGCCTGGACCTTTCTAAACAAAACCCACCTTTTCCCCGGAAAAAATTTTGGGTGCCTGGCCCCAAAAACAAACCCAAAATACCGGGAAACCCGCAATCCCAAAAATTCCCGAAAAGGGGCCAAAAAAGAAACCCAAAAAAATCGAATGGGCAAAGGCCCCCGGGAAAATTTTTAGGGGCCCGAACAATTTTCCTCCTTTGGGCAACCATCAAACCAACCCCCAAGGGAAAATATCCCCCAAAGGGAAGGGCCTGTGTTTGGGTGTTTTTCAAAAAGCCCCCGGGTACCGGGTTTGGGTCCCGGAGGATGCGGAAATGGGTTTTACCAAAATTCGATCCTTCCACACCATATGCCCGGGGAAAAATTTTCCGGGTCTTTTTCCAGAGGAGATCTTCCCAAAGAAGACCCACTACGGGGATCAGGCAAAAAAGACATTTTGGGAAAAAACCCCTCAAACCCGACAACCCGGGGGAAGGGAAAAGGGCCCCAAACCTCCGAAGAGACCCACAGTCAATTTTACAAAAACGCATTGCACTGGGCCCCCGAAAAAGGAAAAGAAAGGGGAAGAACCCAAAAGCAAAAGTGGGGGAAAGGGACTGTTTAAAAAAGAATGAAAGGGCCCTGCAGCACTCTTGGGATCAAAAGGGCAGGGTTTTCCCCGAATAGACAGGAAGGGAAACGCTTTGTTGTGCCCCAACAACCGTGGGTGTAATGGCAATGATGATGAACCCTAAAAGATCCAAAGCAATCAAGGGAAAAAAAAAAAGAGGATATTCCGGGGTTGAAAATTTTTTTACAAAAAAAACCCTGTGTTTCTTTTAAAGGTAAAATACTCACTTTCAACCCAAAACAAAATCGGGCCCAAAAATTTTGTTTCACGAAAAAAAATGCGACCCCAAAAATGAGAGATGTGTCGTAACAAGAAAGTTGGGCCCCCGTGAGATGCATTGCGCCTCCGCTTTTTTTAGCCCAAAAGCTTTGGACAGGGGCACTATCAAAAAGTTGTTTTGAAGAAAATTTCCCTTTTTAAAATTTTGCTTTTACTAACAAACATAAACATTCCTACATTAAAGAAAATAGAATTTAAAACAAAAAATCAAGCAAGATTAAAAACCCTTTAAGAAAAAAACAAATGGTTTTGGGTAAACGAGAGAGAAATTTTTTTTTTAAAATAAAAAAAAACAGGGGGGACGAAAGAAAATTGGGGAAAAAGAAAAAAGAATAAACAAAAAACAAAAAGACAACGAAAAAAAAGGGATGGGAAGGAAAAAAACAAAAGAAAAAAAAAAAAAAAAACGATTGGGAACCCAATTTACCAAAAAAACAGTGAAAGGCAATTTAAAAACAACCCAACAAATAAAATAGATGCGTGACTGAATGTTTTCCCCCTTTGAGAAAAAAATAAACATGTCCCCAAGAGTTTCAAACAAAAAAGCCCGAGTTCTCCCTTGGGGTTCAAGCAATAAAAGTTTAAAAGTGTGTGAAAAAACAATCCCCAGTCAAACAAAAATGTATTGTGTGAAAAAAATCCACAAATCAATCAAAAGTGATTTTGTGTGAAAAAACAAACCACAGTCAAAAACCAAAAAAATGATAAATGTGAAAAAACAAACCCCGTCAATAAAAAGTGTTTGTGTTAAAAAAAACAATCCCATTCCCTTTTAATAAAGTGATAGTGTGAAAAAAATTTCCACAGTCAAGCAATAAAGTGATAGTTTTAAAACAATCCCCAGTCAAAAAATAAAGTGTAGTGTGTGAAAAACAACCACAGTCCAAAACAAAAGTGATAGTGTGTAGGGAAAAATACAGTAAGCAATAAAGTGATAGGTGCAAAAAAAAAATCCCCAGTCAATCAATTTAAAGTGATAGTTTTGGGAAAACAATCACATCAAGCAAAAAATATAGTGGGGAAAAAACAATCCCCCAGTCAATCAATAAAGTGATGGTTTGAAAAAAAAGCCTCCAAAAGGTGGGGTTTAAAAAACAAACCACCCCAAAATAAATTCCCAAAAAGTGTAGTGTTGAAAAACAATCCAAAGTCAAAAACAAAAAAGTGATAGTGTGGGGGAAAAAAAAAAATTTAAAAGTCAAAACCCAAAAAGTGATAGTGTGGGGAAAAAACAATCACAAATCAAATCAAAAAGTGATAGTGTGTGAAAAAACAATCCACAGTCAATCAATAAAGTGATAGTGTGTAAAACAATCCACAGTCAATCAATAAAGTGATAGTGTGTGAATAAACAATCCACAGTCAATCAATAAAGTGATAGTGTGTGAATAAACAATCCACAGTCAATCAATAAAGTGATAGTGTGTAAAACAATCCACAGTCAATCAATAAAGTGATAGTGTGTGAAACCAATCCACAGTCAATGAATAAAGTGATAGTGTGTAAAACACTACACAGTCAATCAATAAAGTGATAGTGTGTAAAACAATCCACAGTCAATCAAAAAGTGATAGTGTGTGAAAAACCAATCCACAGTCAATCAATAAAGTGATAGTGTGTCAAAAAACAATCCACAGTCAATCAGTAAAGTGATAGTGTGTAAAAAAAACCTCACAGTCAATCAATAAAGTGATAGTATGTGAAAAAACAATCCACAGTCAATCAATAAAGTGATAGTGTGTGAAAAAACAATCCACAGTCAATCAATAAAGTGATGGTGTGTGAAAAAACAATCCACCGTCAATCAAAAAAGTGATAGTGTGTATAAACAATACACAATCAAGCAATAAAGTGATAGTGTGAAAAAACAATCCACAGTCAATCAATAAAGTAATAGTGTGTGAAAAAACAATCCACCGTCAATCAATAAAGTGATAGTGTGTAAAACAATCCACAGTCAAGCAATAAAGTGATAGTGTTTGAAAAAACAATCCACAGTCAATCAAAACGTGATAGTGTGAAAAAACAATCCACAGTCAATCAATAAAGTGATAGTGTGTGAAAAAACAATCCACAGTCAATCAATAAAATGACAGTGTGTAAAAAAAAAGAACCCTCAGTCAATCAATAAAGTGATAGTGTGTGAAAAACCAATCCACAGTCAATCAATAAAGTGATGGTGTGTGAAAAAATAATCCACAGTCAATCAATAAAGTGATAGTGTGTGAAACCAATCCACAGTCAATCAATAAAGCGATAGTGTGTAAAAACAATCCATAGTCAATCAATAAAGTGATAGTGTGTAAAACAATCCACAGTCAATCAATAAAGCGATAGTGTGTAAAACAATCCACAGTCAATCAATAAAGTGATAGTGTGTAACAACAATCCACAGTCAATGAATAAAGTGATAGTGTGTAAAAACAATCAACAGTCAGTCAATAAAATGATAGTGTGTGAAAACAATACTCAGTCAATCAATAAAGTGATAGTGTGTGGAAATAAACCCCACAGTAAAGCAAACAAAGAAACAGACACACAGACACACAAACACATCAGACAGGAATAAGCAGATGCACACAGAGACAGAGACAGATGGCTGTACAAAAGGGGAAATAAACCTGACGAGGCCCCAGACTTCCGGGAAACTGGTTTCCGTATGAAGCATCATTGTTCCATTAGAGCTAGTGTCCCATGAGGCATGTCACGGCGAGAAATCACTGTGTGTGTGTGTGTGTGTGTGTGTGTGTGTGTGTGTGTGTGGTGTTGTGTTGTGTGTGTGTGAGTGTATGTGTGTGTGTGTTATGTGTAATGTGTGTGTGTATGTGTGTATGTGTGTGTGTCTTCAATTTTACGTCTGTTCACTTAAAGTGATATTAGACGATGTGTATGTGTGTGTATTGTGTAGTGTATGTGTGTGTGTATGTGTGTGTATGTTTTTGTGTGTGTGTATGTGTGTGTGTATGTGTGTGTATGTGTATGTGTGTATGTGTGTGTGTGTATGTGTATGTGTCTATGTGTGTGTGTATGTGTGGTGTAATTGTGTTTATGTGTGTGTGTGTATGTTTGTGTGTATGTGTATGTGTGTATGTGTATGTGTATGTGGGGTGTATGTGTGTGTGTATGTGTGTGTGTGTATGTGTATGTGTGTATGTGTGTGTATTGTATGTGTTTATGTGTGTGTATGTGTGTATGTGTGTGTGTATGTGTGTATGTGTAGTGTGTGTATGTGTATATGTGTGCAGGGATGTGATGTGTGTGATGTGTGTAGTGTATGTGTGTATGTGTATATGTAAGTGTATGTGTGAGTGTATGTGTATGTGTGTAGTGTATGTGTGTATGTGTATGTGTGAGTGTATGTGTGTGTATGTGTCTGTGAGTATGTGTATGTGTGTATGTAATTTGTTTATGTGTGTATGTGTGTGTATGCGTGTGTATGTGTGTTTGTGTGTGTATTTGTGTTTGTGTATGTGTGTATGTGTATATGTGTGTATGTGTGAGTATGTGTGTGTATGTGTATGTGTTTATGTGTATGTGTGTATGTGGTGTATGTGTATGTGTATTGTGACTGTATTGTGTATGTGTATGTGTGTTTGTGTATGTGTATGTGTGTATTGTGTGTGTGTGTGTGTGTGTGTGTGGTGTGTAAGTAGTATGTGAATGTATGTGTGTATGTGTGTGTGTATGTTATGTATTGTGATTGTGTATGTGTGTATGTGTATAATGTGTGTATGTTTGTGTATTGTTTGTGTGAGTGTATGTTATTTGTGTATGTGTGTATGTGTTTTTATGTGTATGTGTATGTGTGTATGTGTGTAATGTGTATGCTGTGTATGTGTATGTGTGTGTATCTGTATGTGATGTATGTTATGTGTATAAGTGTATGGTGAGTATATGTATGTGTATTTGTTGTATGTGTAGTTGTATGTGTGTACGTGTGATGGTTTGTGTGTATGTGTGTTTCGTATGTGTATGTGTGTATGTGTATGTGTGTATTGTGTGTATGTAATGTGTATGTGTGTGATGTATGTAGTGTAGTGTGTAAATGTGTATGTTGTATGTGTATGTGTGTATTGTGTATGTTGTGGTTATGTGTGTGTATGTGGTATGTGTGTATGTGTATGTTATGTTGTGTGTATGTGTGTATGTGTGGTATGTGTATTGTATGTTGTGTGTAATGTGTGTGTGTGTATGTGTGTTGTGTATGTGTGTGTAGTGTTTGTGGTGTATGAGTATGTGTGTGTGTGTATGTGTGTAGTGTTTGTGTATGTGTATGTGTATGTGTGATTTGTGTATGTGTGTGTATGTGTATGTGATGTGTGTATGTGTATGTAGTGTGTTGATGGTGTATGTGTGTATGTGTGTATGTGTATGTGTGTATTATTTTGTATGTTGTATGTGTATGTGTATGTGTGTATGTGTTGTTGTGTGATGTGTGTTTGTGTGTGTATGTGTGTTTGTGTGTGTGTTTGTGTGTATGTGATGTGTATGTGTATATGTGATGTGTGAGTTTTGGTGTGTATGTGTATGTGTGTATGTGTATGTGTGTATGTGTGTGTGATGTGTAGTGTTTGTGTTATGTGTGTATGTGTTGTAGTGTTTGGTATGTGTATGTGTGTATGTGTATGTGTGTAGTGTGTGTATGTGTGTGTGTATGTGTGTGTACATGTGTATGTGTGTATGTGTGTGTATGTGTATGTGTGGACGTGTTTGTGGGTATGAGTATGTGTATGTGTGTATGTGTGTATGTGTTTGTGTATATGTGTATGTGTATGTGTATTTGTGTATTTGTGTATGTGTATGTGCATGTGTGTATGTCTATGTACGAATGTCTATGTGTGTATGTGTGTATGTGTATGTGTGTATGTGTATGTGTGTATGTGTATGTGTGTATGTGTATGTGTGTATGTGTTTGTGTATGTGTGTTTCTGTATGTGTATGTGTGTATGTGTATGTGTGTTTGTGTGTATGTATGTGTATGTGTATATGTATGTGTAAGTGTGAGTGTGTATGTGTATGTGTGTATGTGTATGTGTGTATGTGTATGTGTGAGTGTATGTGTGTGTATGTGTATGTGTGTATGTGTATGTGTATGTGTGTGTGTATGTGTGTATGTGTGTATTTTTTATGTGTGTGTACATGTGTATGTGTGTATGTGTGTGTATGTGTATGTGTGGACGTGTTTGTGGGTATGAGTATGTGTATGTGTGTATGTGTGTATGTGTGTATGTGTTTGTGTATATGTGTATGTGTATGTGTATTTGTGTATTTGTGTATGTGTATGTGCATGTGTGTATGTCTATGTACGAATGTCTATGTGTGTATGTGTGTATGTGTATGTGTGTATGTGTATGTGTGTATGTGTATGTGTGTATGTGTATGTGTGTATGTGTATGTGTGTATGTGTATGTGTGCGTTTATGTGAATGTGTCCCTGTGTGTGTATGTGTGTATGTGTATGTGTGTGTATATGTGTGTATGTGGATGTGGATGTGTGTGTATGTGTGTATGTGTATGTGTGTATAGGTATATGTAAGTGTATGTGTGAGTGTATGTGTATGTGTATGTGTATGTGTATGTGTGAGTGTATGTGTGTGTATGTGTATGTGAGTATGTGTATGTGTGTATGTAATTGTTTATGTGTGTATGTGTGTGTATGTGTGTATGTGTGTGTATTTGTGTTTGTGTATGTGTGTATGTGTGTGTGTATGTGTGTGTATGTGTGTGTATGTCTATGTGTTTATGTGTATGTGTGTATGTGTATTTGTGACTGTATGTGGGGATGTGTATGTGTGTTTGTGTATGTGTATGTGTGTATCTGTGTGTGTGTGTATGTGTATATGTGTGTATGTGTATGTGTGTATGTGTGTACGTGTGTATGTGTGTACGTGTGTATGTGTTTGTGTATGTGTGTTTCTGTGTGTGTATGTGTATATGTATGTGTAAGTGTGAGTGTGTATGTGTATGTGTATGTGAATGTATGTGTTTATGTGTGTGTATATGTGTATGTGTATGTGTGTATTTGTGTATGTGTGTATGTGTGTATGTTTGTGTATGTGTTTGTGTGTATGTGTATGTGTGTATGTGTATGTGTGTGTGTATGTGTGTACGTGTGTATGTGTTTTGTGTATGTGTATGTGTATGTGTGTTTGTGTATGTGTATGTGTGTATGTGTATGTGTGTTTGTGTGTATGTGTGTGTGTATGTGTATATGTATGTGTAAGTGTGAGTGTTTATGTGTATGTGTATGTGAATGTATGTGTGTATGTGTGTGTATATGTGTATGTGTGTATTTGTGTATGTGTGTATGTGTGTATGTTTGTGTATGTGTTTGTGTGTATGTGTATGTGTGTATGTGTATTTGTTTATGTGTGTGTGTGTTTTCATGTGTATGTGTTTTGTGTATATGTGTATATGTGTGTATATGTGTATGTGTGTGTATGTGTATGTGTGTGTATCTGTATGTGTATGTATGTATATGTGTATAAGTATGTGTGTGTGTATGTGTTTGTGTATGTGTATGTGTATGTGTATGTGTATGTGTGTTTGTGTATGTGTATGTGTATGTGTATGTGTGTTTGTGTATGTGTATGTGTGTATGTGTGTATGTGTATGTGTATGTGTGTTTGTGTGTATGTGTGTGTGTTGTGTATATGTATGTGTAAGTGTGAGTGTGTATGTGTATGTGTGTATGTGTATGTGTGTATATGTATGTGTGAGTGTATGTGTGTGGATGTGTGTATGTGTGTGTATGTGTATGTGTTTATGTGTATGTGTGTATGTGTATTTGTGACTGTATGTGTGGATGTGTATGTGTGTTTGTGTATGTGTATAAGTGTATCTGTGTGTGTGTGTGTGTGTGTATGTGTGTAAGTATGTATGTGAATGTATGTGTATGTGTGTGTATATGTGTATGTGTGTATGTGTGTATGTGTATGTTTGTGTATGTGTTTGTGTGTATGTGTATATGTGTATGTGTAATTTGTTTATGTGTGTATGTGTTTTTATGTGTGTGTATGTGTGTATGTGTATGTGTGTATATGTGTATGTGTGTGTATGTGTATGCGTGTGTATCTGTATGTGTATGTATGTATATGTGTATAAGTGTATGTGTGTGTATATGTGTGTACGTGTGTATGTGTTTGTGTATGTGTATGTGTATGTGTGTTTGTGTATGTGTATGTGTGTATGTGTGTGTATATGTGTATGTGTGTATTTGTGTATGTGTGTATGTGTGTATGTTTGTGTATGTGTTTGTGTGTATGTGTATGTGTGTATGTGTATTTGTTTATGTGTGTATGTGTTTTTATGTGTATGTGTTTGTGTGTATATGTGTATATGTGTATATGTGTGTATATGTGTATGTGTGTGTATGTGTATGTGTGTGTATCTGTATGTGTATGTATGTATATGTGTATAAGTATGTGTGTATGTATGTGTTTTGTGTATGTGTATGTGTATGTGTATGTGTGTTTGTGTATGTGTATGTGTATGTGTATGTGTGTTTGTGTATGTGTATGTGTGTATGTGTGTATGTGTTTGTGTATATGTGTTTGTGTGTATGTGTGTGTGTATGTGTATTATGTATGTGTAAGTGTGAGTGTGTATGTGTATGTGTGTATGTGTATGTGTGTATATGTATGTGTGAGTGTATGTGTGTGTATGTGTGTATGTGTGTGTATGTGTATGTGTTTATGTGTATGTGTGTATGTGTATTTGTGACTGTATGTGTGGATGTGTATGTGTGTTTGTGTATGTGTATAAGTGTATCTGTGTGTGGTGTGTGTGTGTATGTGTGTAAGTATGTATGTGAATGTATGTGTATGTGTGTGTATATGTGTATGTGTGTATTTGTGTATGTGTGTATGTGTATGTTTGT
>CM054160.1:52091929-52141877 GCA_028751875.1 Rapana venosa
GTAAGTGTATGTGTGTATGTGTATGTGTGTGTTTGCATGTGTATGTGTGTATGTGTATGTGTGTATATGTATGTGTGTATGTCTGTATGTGTATGTTTGTATTGTGCCTATGTTTGCGTGTATGTGTATCTGTATGTGTGTATGTGTATGTGTGTATGTGTATGTGTGCATGTGTCTTTGTGTATGTGTATGTTTGTATGTTTATCTGTGTGTATATATGTATGTGTATGTGTGAATGTGTGTGTATTGTGTGTGTATGTGTATGTGTGAAACAATTTATGTGTGTGTATGTGTATGTGTTTGTGTGTATGTGTATGTATGTGTATATGTGTATGTGTGTATGTGTGTATGTAAGTGTTTTTTGTGTGTATGCTTGTTTATGTGTGTATGTGTGCATGTGTATGTGTGTGTATGTTTGTGGTTTTACGGATAGAGTACGGATGTAGCGATGAGCGATGTCATGTTTGTTTATTTACAACCAAGACCTCCAGTTGTCTCTAGAAGGCTTGTAGGTAGGTATTGTGATCTGTTGTGTTTTTTGTAGTAGTAGATGTGATGAAAAAAGAAGTAGAAAAAGTATGTGTATAGCACAATCAGTTATGCCTAAATAGATGGTTTAACACCTATGTCTAACCGATAGCGTCACATCACACTCATGAACAGCATCATGGACCAGTACAACACAAAGAACATGATAGCAGATCTATGATTTAGATAGTATATGATATACACAACAAAAATATACATATAATTATGTGCATATATTTGTTATAATTTATCTTTTTTTTATTATTACAACACACAAAAAGGGACATAACACAACAGTTATTTGGGATTATTATTTATTGTTGTTATATTACTATTATTATAATGCATGTGATTGTGGATAACACTAATGTTTAGTTGTGTACTTTAGTTGTGCATTACTTACTACTAATTGATAATATGAATAATATTGAATAATTATAATAATAATAATAATTAGCTAAATCAATAATGAAGAATAATAATGTATGATGTTGATGATGATTGATGATTGAGTGGTATTATCAGAGGATTAGTTAAAATAATAGAGTTAATATATAATATATAATAATATTATATATAAATAAAGAATAATAGTATTAATATAATGATATGCATTATTGGGGGATGAATAATAATAATTAATAATAATAATAATAATAATATATAATAATAAGAATGAATTAATACTGGTTTTGATTTGTTGATGGAGTGATGATGCATGGTTGATGATGATGGATATGATAGATGTAATAAGTAATGAATAATAATAATTATCTAATAATAAATTATAATTTATTATTAAATAATGTTAGATTAATAATAATAATCAATAATAATAATAATAAATCTAATGATTGGAGGATGGATTGTGATAATAATAATGATTATTAATTATAATAATAATAATAAATTAATTAAGAATTATTAATGAACGATATGGATGATGATGATGAATTGATACAGTTTTAGCTACTGATACGACAACACCCGTCACACAACAACGATGACACCAGCAACTAACAGGAAGCTAACACACTGCACCAAAAACACAACTACAAACACCATTGCAAGAAACCCATCCAAAGTAAACACACCACCACCAGTCCCTGTGTGCACAGTGTCAAGGGGAAAGGGCCAGTTAAGTATAAGGGCCATGTAAGCTACGGAGGTACATGTAAAGCTTGTGTGGGTAGGTGTGCTCAGATCCATACCAGATCTAGGCGAGTCGCATCGACCAGGCATGCTCTCACATGTACTTGATGGCGCGCGCCTACTGAGGACTAGTACGTAGTGCCGCTCAGGCCACGTGCGTGGGCCTGCTGTCAGTGTTTGTGCCACCATCACACTCCTGACCCTTCCATGGTGACTGCCATGAACAGAGTTTTGCCAGTAGCTCGACATCAGGTGCGTATTCGCGGTTGACGTGCGTGGTGTGTGCTCAGGAACAGCGCAGGGTTTGTCTATCTTGTTACTTTTCACTAAAACAGCATTGGTGAAGAAGGAGGAGGGCGCTGCATTGATGTAGGGGGGCAGTGAATTCCTGCTTTGTCTCTGCACTGATGTGACCGCCGTGGCATTGATCTCTACTTCATCAGACCGCTGTATTAGGCCTGGCTGGCGCTCTGTTTTGTTGTGGCCTTGTTCAGCCCCCAGAAAGAAAGAGAATACTTAGCCTCCTGCCTTGTCCAGCAAACATGTGAAATCATTATTTGCATTGGTTTTGTTTTGTTTCTTGATTACTCTTCGTAGTATAGCATAGCATAATATTTATGGGATGGCGTTTGGCGTGGTATTGCATAGTTCTGTGTATTATAGTGGAAAGTGTTGCATAGTATAGCTAGTCTAGTATAGATAGTATAGCATAGAAAAGTATATAATATTGCATACCATAGCATAGGATAGAATAGGATTAGTATTAGCATATATCTAAGTATATATAGTATGTAGTTAGTATTAGTTATAGTCTAGTGTGTATAGTATAGTTACTGTAGTCTCGGTCTAGTCTTGTTCTAGTCAAGAGTAGTTGTAAGTAGTAGAGCAGTGTGCTTTGGTCAGTAGAGCACAGTCTAGTACAGTCCAGTATTGTTATAGTGTATCATGTAGGGATAATGTGTAGCAGTTGTATGAGTTTAGTCTATGTTAAGGTGCGATAAGTCAAGTTGTCATAGTGGAGTTGCTCTTCTCTCTGTTCTCACTGTCTGTCTCTGTCTCCCTGTCTTTCTCATGTGTCTTTCTCTCTTTGTCTCTCTCTGTGTCTCTGACTGATGTTCTGTCCTTCTCTCGTGGGTTGTATCTCTTCTTTGTCCTCTCTGTCTGCTCTTCTGTCTCTGTCTCTCTGTCTGTCTCTCTCTGTCTCTGTCTCTCTGTCTGTGTCTCTCTGTTCTCTGCTCTGTTCTATCTTATGTCTCTGTCTCTCTCTCTGTCTCTCTATTTGTGACGCGTGCAGGATGCTGTCTCTGACTCGTCGTTTCTTGTTTGTGCTGTCTCGTCTCTAGAGATATCGTGTCTTGCTCTGTCTGTCTCTCTCTATCTTGTTCTCTTATTGTGTTCGTTTGTGCTGTGCGTCTGTGCTCTACTGTCTGTGCTCATGCTTGCTCTCCCTCTGTCAGCTCGCGCTGTACTCGCGCTGGTTTTGTCGTGTTCTCTCGTTGTAGACGGATGTGCCTTTGTTGGTAGTTTAAGCGTGAATGTTCTGTTGTGGTAGACTGCTACGTGGTTTCATGGCCTGTGTGTGAAACTCCAGTTCGCGGAGCCGTCCGCAGCGCGAGTATGGTCAGTCAGATGGAGATAGGGAAGTTTTGCCCCTGGGAGTTAACGGTCTCGCATGTGTGCCGTTCGTCCGCACTCCGCCCCTGATAAGTCCTTCAGGACCACACTAGTAAGCATTGGTGCCTCGTGATGGGCAGATGCTCATGAAGCGCGCAACACATCTCGCGCGTCATCAAATCAGCTCTGTTCCTGCCTTTCGGAAGATTGTGCGTCATTTGTTGCCGTGTGGGATTGTGACGGATGACACAATTTTACCTAGATCGCATTCACACGGGGAACTAGATTGAAAAAAGAGACCAGAGACTTTGGAGGTAGCTTATTCTCCGCTAGTTGCTCTTTGAAATTGTGAAAAAGGACCTATATGAGAGTGTCAGAGTTATAAGCCGCTTGGGGATGCTGTGGTGGTGGGGCCGCAGTGCAAAAATAACGGTGAGGCCACTATGTTTATCTCGTGACGCTCCCTTGGTGAAAACTCAAATAATCTTTTCTCATTTGTTCGCCTTGCTACTGTGTGAGTGGATTGTGTATGTGTGTGCATGTGTCGTGTTATGAGTGTGATGTGTAAATGTGTTTATGTGTACGGTTGGTAGATGGAGTTATGTGTGATGGAATGTGTTGTGCGGTGATGTATAGTGATGGGATGTTGTGAACTATTGTTAATGTTTTTGCTGGTATTTTGTTTGTGGGTGTATGTGTGATGTGTGTGTGGAGATGTGGTGATGTGTATGTGTGTGTGTATGTCTGTATGTTGTGTGTGTGTTTGTGTGTAAGTGTCTGTGTTTGGCTAGGTGTATGTGGTGTAGTATGGTGATGTGTGTCGTAGTGTGTGTGTATGTGTGTAATGTTGTGTGTAGTGTTTAGTGGTGTGTTGTGTGTGGTGTGTGTTGTGTGTTGTGTGGTGTTTGTGGGTAGTGTGATGTGTGTGTGGTTTGTGTTTGTTGAATGTTGAGTGTGTAGTGTGGTAGTGTCTGTGTGTTGTGTATGAGTTTTATGTATGTGTATGTGTTGTGTATTTGGATTTGTGTGTGTGTGAGAGTGTGGTTGTGAGTGTATGTTTGATGTGTTAGACGTGTGTGTAGGTTGGTGGTGTAGTGTGTATGGGTATGTGATGGGTGTGTATCGGTTTGTGTGAGGGTGTGTGTAGTGTGGCTGTGTTGTGTATGGGTACGTGTATGTGCATGTGAGTGTATGTGTATGTGTAGTGTATGGTGGTTAGTGAAAATGTCGGTGTGTGTGTTTGTGTGTTGTGTGTGTGGTGTGTGTTATTGTGTGTGTGTGCTTTTTCCCTGTGTGTGTGTGTGTGTGTGTGGGTCAGATGGTGGATGTTTATGTGTATGTGTGTATTTGGTGTGTATGTATATGGGTGTGTTATGTGTATGTTTTGATGTGTAAGTGTGTGTATAGTTGTGTTGTGTGCGCGTGGTTGTGGGGCTATGTGTATTGGGAATGTGTGATGTGTTGTGTGTGTAAGTGTGAGTGTTGAGTGTGTGTGGTGTGTATGTGTATATGTGTGTTCTACTTTATGTGCGGGCATGTCTTGTGTAGTTGTGTGTGTGTGTGTTAGTGAGGTGTATGTGTGATGTATGTGTGTGTTTGTTGTAAGGTGTCGTTGATGATGGTATGTGTGTGAGTTTATGTGTATTGTGTATGTTGTGTGTGTGCATGTGTGTTGTGTGTATGGGTATGCTGTATGTGTAGTGTATGTGTATGTGTATGTGTATAGTGTGATGTGTGTGGTGAGTGTGTAGTGTGTGGTGGGTGGGTAGGTGGTGTTGTGCTGGTGTGGTAGATTGTTGATGATGTTGTGTTGTGTTGTGTGTTGTGTTTGATTATGTGTGTGTTGTGTTGTGTTTATGTTGTGTGTGTGTGTGTTGTGTAGCGGCTAGTTGCCGGTAGTTGTCTAAGATACTTTTGGTTTATCTGAACATGTCTTCTTCGTGTGTTACTACTATGGATAGTCTGGAGTGTGTTATAGTCAGCTCTCTATCTGTGCTGATGTGTATGTAGTATGTGTAGTATGTGCGAGCAAGTTGTGTGTGTGGATGTGATGGTGTGTTGATGTTTGTAGTGCTTGTGTTGTTGTTTGCTTGTGCTGTGCTGGTGTTGGTATTGATGTGTAGTGGTATGTAGATATGGGATGTGTATGGAGTCTGTATATGGTTACTCGACTGTTGTGAATGTCTGGGAACTCGCGGGAACGATTGTGTGTTGTATGTGCTGACTGTGTGATGGCGTGTGCTGTCGTCTCGCCTGGGTTTTGTATGGAGCATAGGTCTAGTCCACAAGAGCTCCGCGAACCACCTCCCTTTTTTTTTTTTTTTTTTTTTGTGTTTCTTGTATGTTTTTTTGGTCTGGCAACACTGTAGATTTCTATTCCTAGTCAGAGTGTACGCTTATTTCTAATGAACTTTTTTGCCAGGGAGCACTCTGTGTTGCTCGTGTAGGTTCCTTTGTTTCTTGCGCGCTGCATAATTATTCTGTAACACACGGACCTCTGTATAATCGTCCTCATCCTAAAGACTAGATCTGCCCATACTCCACTCACATCTTATGGTCTACTGTTGTGTAATCTGTGAGTTTTCGCTGGTATTCTCGTACATGGATATTATCTCTCCGCTGCTGAGACGCTCGCTGTTGATCTGTGTGTTGTTTATTGTATAGTACATTGAGCTGTCGACGTGTTCCTACTTTCGTGTAGCAGACTCGATTGTTCACGTAAGAGTGAGCGAGTAGCTTTCTATCTCGTTATAGACATGCACTGTCACTACACAGCGAACACACACACCCCCTCACCCCCCCCCCCCCCTTCACCAAACCCATCCCCCCCTCTCACCCCTTCCCCTATCACCAACCTTCCATCCCCCCCCCCCCCCCCCCTTCATAAGCTGTTCACTCGATTGTCTCTGCCTGACTCGTTGTGATAGTTCGATATGCTGTAGTTGTAGTAAGGCGTGTGATGTCTGTAATGTGTCATGTGTGATCTTGTGTCTGTAGATTGTTGCTGATCGCCTTTTATTTGTCTGTCTATGTTGTGTCCTCTCTATGTTGTTATATGTATGTTGTATCTGCGCGCATGTTGCGTCTCTCTCCTATGTCTTGTTCGCTCTGTGCTTGGTGTTTCCAGTTTCATCCTTGCTCTAACTGTGTCTACTCTGAGTGCTATGTGTGTGCTTTCTATGTTCGTCCGCTGTAGAGATGTATTTCTTGCTTCCAGTTCGTGCTCTTATGTGTGTGCTGCTGTGCTCGTAGTGTGCTCATATCTTTGTGTACTCGTGTATCGCAAGGGTTTCCATGTTCGTATCGCTGTGCTCTGTCTCAGAGAGTTCGTTGATGTCAGATCGTGTCGCTCAGAGTTTCTCTGCGTTTGTCTGTGTAGCTTGTCTTCCATTTTCTCTCATTGGCTGCTATTTTTCCGATAGTATCGATCTCGCTGTCTCCTTCCATGCTGTGTGTCTGTCTTGCGCTCAGATCGTGTCACCCGGTGTGTCGCGTACTGTGTTCCAGTATCTTCTGTGTATTATCGCTAGTGCTTGCTAGTGTGTCGTTTCAAGTATTCGTTCCTTGTGTGTACTTCTTCTTCTCCAGTTCTCCCGTCTCTTTTTCTACCTTGTTCTCATGTCTTGTCTCTCCAGAGTTTCAGTCTTCTTTCTCTGCTTCTCACAGTCTTTCTGTTCTCGCAGTCTCATGTCTTTTCTCCAGTTCTCCAGTGTCTTTTCTCACTAAGTTCTACCAGTCTCTTCTCCAGCTTCTCCATGTCTTCTTGCACCAGTGTCTCCATGTCTTCTCTCTGTTGCTCTCCGTTTATGTTCGCTAGTTCTCCATTCTTCATCGTGTCTCGAGTTTCATGTCTGTTTATGCTCGTGCTATTTGTGGACTCTCCGTCGCTACTTTCTACAGATGTTCTCTTGCTCGTACTGTCTTTGATTTAGATATCTTATATTATGATTGCTACTGTATCATGCTCGTGGGTATGGTGGACTTTGTAGTCATATGTGTGGTTGTAGTGCTGAAGCTGTGTGTTTATGTTTGTTGTGAGAATGTTGTTATGATATGTTGTTTCAGTCACTTCCTACAGATCTCAGCCTCTGCGAGCTATTGTGTGCTGTGTTCGTCAGGCTCGTACTGTGCTCAGTGTGACATCGTGTTCGGTGTTGTCTGGACTCGCATCACAGAGTCTATTTTCTCCTCTGTCGCTGCTCTCACGATGCAAGTCGTCGCTATGTGTTCACTCTCTCGTTCTCTAGGAGGTGGTGTCTCTGTGATGAGTTTGGTGGAGTGAGGTAGTTGCATGAGTCGCTCTTGATGTGCCTGTTGTAGCTATCACATGGGTGTGATAAGTTATGGTATGTGTGCTGTGGCTGTGGACTGCTCGGTGCTTGGGTCATCCCTCTCCCTCATCCCCCCCCCCCCCCCCCCCCCCCCCCCTCTACTCTATCAGCATGCCCTCCCTTCTCACATGCTATGAGTCGCTGTACCGCGTTCTTAGATGTAGATAGATGTGTATGTGTAGTTGTGATAGAGAGTGTAATAGATGTCGTGTAGAGATAGAGGTTATAGATGATGAGAGGAACCCGTGTATCGAAGTGTGTATGTGTCGCGCACGTGCAGCGCGTTGACCGGCCGTTAGGATGTGTTAGTGTTTTGTATAGGGGTGGAGTTGTGTCATCCGTGGTTTATTCATGGTGTGCGTGTGATGTGCTCGTGTGTCATGCTGCTGCTGCTGTTCCAGTTCTGCCTCTCGCTCAGTTGATGAGTAGCGTCTGTTGCTTAGCTCTGCTGATCTCTGTGTGTCTGTGAGCGGCTAGGCTCGTCTTTACGTGAGACTGTGTGGTCACACTCGTCACCAGCTGGTCCAGCGTCTCCTGTACATTCTGTAGCTGTGGCTCGCTGATGTGCCGTACTGTGACTCAGTGTATGTGTGCTCTTGGTCGCTATCTGGAGATCGCGCTGATGTGTACCACTCATTGTGTGATGTGATGGCCTAGTGC
This sequence comes from Rapana venosa, assembly GCA_028751875.1. Taxonomy (NCBI): domain Eukaryota; kingdom Metazoa; phylum Mollusca; class Gastropoda; order Neogastropoda; family Muricidae; genus Rapana; species Rapana venosa. The sequence continues at coordinate 52,100,215 of CM054160.1, forward strand.
TGTCCATCCGACGCTGTATGCTTTTTGCTGTGAGACAGCTCTTTCTATGTGCCTCTGCATGACTACTCACAGCGAGCGGATCCTGATCACTCGCTTCATCATCGAGGAAGATTTGATGATCATGTAGATCGATTCATCATGAGTATCGGAGCTGTAGTAGCTATGCAGTGATAGCGTCATGTAGTAGCTCGAGCCAGTCTATCCCCCCCCCCACCTCCCCCCCTCCCCCCTTCACCTCCACACGAGCACACCTCCCCCCCCCCCCCCCCCCCTTCCCCCCACCTGGGCTCACGCTGTAGTGCTTCCGATCGGTATGACACACACTCTCACACAGATTAACAGACACAACCAGACAACTTCGCACACCACACACACAGAGCTACACGGACACTCCATACACACACACAGAGCTTATGACTAGAACGCAGACACATCAGAGACAACACCACAAACTACACACACTCGCTGTGACTACAGTGCACGAGAGACATCGTGAGAGCTAAGGTCGTGCTATTTAGACAGTGTGACATCGCACACTAGCAGAGCTAGCTACTAACTAACCAGTCACATGCCATATGTTAGTGTTGTGTAGTTTGTGGTTATTGTCTCGTCTGTGTGTGTAAGTGTGTTGTGTGTGTTTTTGGATGGGGTGAAGGGCATGATGTGTGATATACTATGTTGAGTTCGCTGTGGATGAGGTCTTGTGGAGGTGGTCAACATCTCCTGTGTATGGGTTGTGGATGTGTCTGTGAGATTGTAGAATATGTTGTTGTTTGTGTGATTGGAGTTAAGGTGTATGAATGGTCGTTTGGGACGAAGGGGATGAGAGCAGGGATGAGTCTGATTCCAGATCAATGGACCCAGATACTACCCCCCCCCCCCCCCCGCCCCCCGATGGATCAGAGCGACGGCTAAGGCTTGGAACTGTTGATCTAGGTATCGTAAGGGGACAGGTGGGGGGGAGGATAAATCAATGCAGCAGAGACGGAGCGGAGGAACGAGGAGTGTGGGTGAAGACCATTCCAGATGTCATTGTTTTTATATTGTCAAGTTGTGCCAAATTACCCCCATCTTTGTACTTGATATTATTGCTACTCTCTATGGCATGAGACAAACCAGTGGGAAGAGTATCGTTGATGTTGTGGGTGTTGTGGGTTGTATTGTGCCGTGTTGTTGTTGTTGATTGTGTGGGGAATGGTGGTGGTGGTGGTGGGGACCGTGGAGGGTGCTGTGAAGTGTATTGTGTGTGCGATGCGTGCTTGTGTATGTGTGTGTATGGGGGTGCGTGGTTGTTTGGGGATGGGTGGTGCGTTGGTGTTTGTTGTATGTTTGTCTGTGTGCTATGCGTGCGTGTTTGGGGTATGCTCCTGTGTTGCGTGCGTTTCTAGTTCTGTGATGTTGGGGTATGTGGTGTTTGTCGTCTTGCGCCTGCTATGCGCGCGAGCGTTCTTGTCTATTTTTGCTGTGTTTGGAGGGAGGGGGGGGGGGGTGGCGGGTTTGGGGGGTCTTCAGTTTAGGGCCTGTAAGGCGGGAGGATGTTGTGTGTGTTGTGTGTTAAAGTTTTCAATATTGTGCGCACGTTGGGCTGTGGATATCGATCTTCTCGTACTATCTATCCTATCGCTATCGTTGCGTATGGATTCTATCTAACTTTTCTTTCTATCGTATCGCTTTCTATCTATCGGGGTGGCGTGTCTAGACGAGGTATTTTTCGTTGGATCGATCGGTCTATCGCTAAAGTTAAAGAAAAAAAAAATATAAGAAAAGTGAGAGAGGAAGAGAAGAGGGGAGTGGGACTAGTATTGTATTTGAGTAGATGTTGAGTGTTTATATTGTAGACTTTCATTTTTAGTTTGTGGAGATAATAGATTGATTGAACGGGTTCACTTTCGGGGCGGGGCGCTGGGGGGGGGGGGGGGCATTGACCTCTTTCTCCCGGGGGTGTGTTGTTGTGGGGGGGGGGAGGGGAACTAGGGACTTTTGGGTTTAGGGGGTTGTTGGTTAGGGGGGGGGGGTCCTTGGCAACTTCTGGGGTAGGGTAGGTGCCCCTTATGGGGTGCTGGGCGCGGGTTGGCGGTCGGGGGGGGGAGGGGGGGGGGGGGGGGGGGGGGGGGCCCAAAGGGGGGTTCGTGTTCCCGGGGGCTTTGTCCCTGTTGTGGGTCGGGGGGGGGGGGGGGCACACTTTTCCCTGGGGGGTGTATATGGGGGGGACTGGGGGGGGTGGGGTTTTAGGGGGGGGGGGACCAAACTTCTCGGCCGGGGGGGACTCAACAGTGTCTTCAGGGGTAAGTTTGTTTATAATAATTATATTTATTTTTTTTGATATTTTTTTTTTTTTTTAATAAGTGTGATTTTTATATTTTTAAGTGTATATGAATGTGTATGTTATGTGTATGTCCCTGTGTGTATGTGGATGTGTATGTGTTTATGTGTGTATACGTGTATGTGTATGTGATGTGTGTGTATGTGTATGTGTGTGTATGTGTATGTATGTGGTATGTTTGTGTGTGTGTGTAATGTGTGTGTGTTATGTGTATGTGTGTGTAGGTGTATGTGTATGTGTATGTGTATGTGAATGTGTCTGTATGTGTATGTGTATGTGTGAGTGTATTTGTATTGTGGTATGTGTTGTGTGTGTGTGCATGTGTGTGTGTATAAGTATGTGGAAGTTTATGTGTATGTGTATGTGTGTATGTGTATGGAATGTGTGTTTTTGTGTATAAGAATGGGTGTGTATGTTTATGTTTTTGTGTATGTGTTGTATGTTTGTGTATGTGTATTGTGTTGTCCTTTGAGTATGTGTATGTGTATGTTTGTGTGTTATGTGTATGTGTATGTGTGTGTGTATTTGTATGTGTGTGTATGTGTATGTGTGTGTATGTGTGTGTATATGTAGGTGTATGTGTTTTGCGATATGTGTGTGTATGTGTATGTGTATGTGTATGTGTTGTGTTATCGTGTGTAGTGTTATGGGTATGTGTATGTGTATGTGTGGGTATGTGTTGTGTATGTGTGTGTATGTGTGGTGTATGTGTTTGTATGTGTTCTTTGTGTGTAAGGGTGTGTCGTATGTGTATGTGTATATTTGTGAATGTGTATGTGTATGTGTGTGTATGTGTGTTTTTTTTATGTGCGTGGTATATGTCTCTCTATTTGTGTGTTTTGTCTATGTTTATTTGTATGTGTTTCTGTATATGTATGTGTTATGTTTATGCGTATGTGTGTTTGTATGTGTATGTTTTATGTGTAATGTTATGAGTGTGTTTGTGTATGGTGGTGTGTATGTGTATGTGTATGTGTCTGTGTGTGTATCTGTGTGTGTGTATGGTGTATGTGTATGTGTATGTGTGTGTGTGCATGTAGATGTGTGTATGTGTATGTGTATGTGGTATGGTAATGTGTTGTATAAGAATGTATATGTGTGGTGTATGTGTATTTGTATGTGGGTTATGTGGTTTGTGTATGTCTATGTTAATGTGCGTGTTTGTAAGTGGTATGTGTATGTGTGTGTATGTGTATGTGTATGTGAATGTTTATGTGTATGTGTATGTGAGTGTATGTGTATGTGCATGTGTATGCGTTATGTGTATGTGTATGTGTATGTGAATGTGTATGTTATGTTATGTGTGTTGTGTGTATGTGGATGTGTAAGTGTATAATGTTTGAGTACGAGTTAGGTATGTGTTTATGTGTGTGTATGTGTATGTGTATGGTGTGTATGTGTAGTGTTATGTGTTGCATGGTGTGTGTATGGTAAGTGTATGTGTATGAGTATGTGTATGTGTGTATGTGTTATGTAAATGTAGTGCGTATAAGTCAGTTGTGTTTTTTGTGTATGTTAATGTTTTTGGGTATTTGTATTGTGTGTGTATGTGTCATGTGTGTATGTGTAAGTGTATGTGTGTGTGTATGTGTTGTGTATGTGTGTGTATTTGTATGTGTATGTGTTTGTGTATGTTTATGTGTGTATGTGTGTATGTGTGTATGTGTATGTGTTGTTGTATGTGTGTATGTGTATGTATGTATGTGTATGTTTATGAGGTGTATGTGTTGTGTATGTGTGTATGTGTAAGTGTTTATGTATGTGTATGTTGTGTGTATGTGTTTTTTGTATGTTATGTGTGTGTGTTGTATGTGTATGTGTGTGTGTGTGTGTATGTGTATGTGTATGGTGTATGTATGTGTGTTGTGTATGTGTGTGGATGTGTCTGTGTTCGTGTATTGCATGTGTGTGTATGTTGTATGTGTGTGTATGTGTATATCTGTGTGTATGTGTATGCGTATGTGTGTGCAGTGTGTATGTTTATGTGTACGTGTATGTGTGTTATGTGTATGTGTGTGTATACGTGTATGTTTGTGTGTATGTGTGTGTATGTGTATGTGTTTTTTCTTGTGTGTATGTGGTGTGTTGTGTATGTGTATGTGTATGGGTATATGGAATTGGATGTTTGTTGTGTATGTGGATGTTATGTGGATATGTGTGTGTGTACGTGCTCTGTGTGTGTATGTGTAAGTGTTTGTTTTGTATGTGTGTGTATGTGTGTGTGTAAGTGTGTGTAGTAGTGTATGTGTGTGTATGTGTTATGATGTATGTGTGTGTGTGCATGTGTGTGTGTATGTGTATGTGTTATGTGTAAGTGTATGTGTATGTTATGTTTGTATTGTGTATGTGTATGTGTATGTGTGTAATGTGTCTATGTGTTTGTGTAAGTGTGTGTTTTTGTATGTGTGTATGTGTATGTGTATGTCTATGTAATGTGCTCGTTTATGTGTATGTGAATGTGTGTGTATGTGTATGTCGTGTGTATGTTTATTGTTTATGTGTATGTGTATGTGTGTGTATATGTGGTGTATGTGTGTGTAGTGTATGTGTATATGTATGTTGTATGTGTAAGCGTATGTGTGTGTATGTGTATGTGTATGTGTGTTGTGTGTGTATGTGTGTGTGTTATGTGTAGGTGTTATGTGTGTGTGTATGTGTAGTGTTTGTGTGTGTGTGTAATGTGTATGTGTTGTGTGTATGTATGTGTATGTGTATGTGTGTGTATGTGTATGTGTACGTGTATGTTTGCATGTGTGTGTATGTGTATGTGTGTGTATGTGTATATCTGTGTGTATGTGTATTGCGTATGTGTGTGCATGTGGTATGTTTATGTGTAGTGTATGGTGTGTATGTGTATGTGTAGTTTATGTGTATGTTTGTGTGTATGTGTGTTGTATGGTATGTGTGTGTGTATGTGTGTGTGTGTATGTGTATAGTGATGTGTATATGTAATTTGTATGTTTGTGTGTATGTCGATGTGTTTGTGGTTATGGTGATGTTACGTGCATGTGTGTGTATGTGTATGTGTTAGTTTGTGTTTGTGTGTGTATGTGTGTGTGTTAAGTTGTTGTGTGTGGTATGTCGTATGTGGTTGTGTGTATGTGTATGTGTAATGTGTATGTAAGTGGGTGCATGCGTGTGTTGTTATGTGTATGTGTATGTGTATGTGTATGTGTATGTTTGTATGTGTGTATGTGTATGTGTATGTGTGTATGTGTATGTGTTTGTGTAAGTGTGTGTATTGTGTATTGTGTGTTATGTGTATGTGTATGTCTAGGTTAATGTGCGTTTATGTGTATGTGAATGTGTGTGGATGTGATATGTGTGTGTATGTTTATGTTATGTTTGTTGTGTATGTGTGTGTAATTTGTGTGTTGTGTGTGTATGTGTATGTGTATATGTATGTGTATTGTGTATGCGTATGTGTGTGTTATGTGTATGTGTGTGTGTATGTGATGTGTATGTGTGTGTGTATGTGTATGTGTATGTGTGTGTGTTATGTGTATTGTGTATGTGTGTGTATGTGTATGTGTATATGTTTGATGTGTGGTGTGTAAGTGTGTGTGTTATGTGTATGTGTATGTGTATGTGTGTGTATGTGTATGTGTATGTGTGTGTAGTTGTACGTGCATGTGTATCGTGTGTGTTGTCTAGTGTATTTGTACGTGTATCTGTGTTTTATGTTTATGCGTATGTAGTGTGTGTATGTGTGTATGTTGTATGTGTATTCGATGTATACGTATGTGTTGTATGTGTATGTGTTTTATGTGTATGTGTATTTGTTTAATGTTGTATGTGGGTATGTGTGTATTTGTATTGTGTGTGTAAGTTTGTTGTGGATGTGTGTATGTGTATGTGTGTATGTGTGAATGTGTTTGTGTTGTTATGTGTGTGTGTATGTGTTGTTGTGTATGTGTGTGTATTGTTTGTGTTAGTCTTCAGTTTAAGTCCTTCCACCAAAAGTGGATATCAGACGATATTGTGTGTGTGTGTGTGTGTTGTAGTGTGAGTGTGTGTGTGAGTGTGTGTTTTTGTGTGTGTGTGTGCGTGTGCGTGCTGTGTGAGTGTTGTGTATGAGAGTGTGAATAGGTCCGTGTTGTATGTGTGTGCATGTACGCGTGGTGTTGCGTGTGTGTATGTGGTGCGTGCATTGCGTGTGTGTATGTGTTTGTTCTGTGTGTAAGTGTGTGTGTGTGTGTGTGGTGTGTGTGTAAGTTGTGTGTGAGTGAATTAGCTGCAGTATATGAGTGAAATTTACGGTTGGCGTTGTGTGAGTGTGTGTGTGTGAGTGTGTGTTTTTGTGTGTGTGTGTGCGTGATGAAGTGCATGTGTGAGTGTGTGTATGAGAGTGTGATACGTCCGTATTGTATGTATTGTGTGTGCATGTCCGATGTGTGTGCGTGTGGTGTATGTTGCGTGCGTGCATGCGTGTGTGTATGTGTTTGTGTGTGTAAGTGTGTGTGTGTGTGTGTGTGTTGTAAGTGTGTGTGAGTGAATGAGTGCGAGTAGTATTGAGTGAAATTTGTTGGCGTGTGTGGTGTGTGTGTGTGTGTGTGTGTGTGTGTGTGTTGTGTGTGTTTGTAGTGTGTGTGTGTGTGTGGGTGTGTGTGTGTAGTGTGTGTGTGTGTGTGTGTGGTGTTGTGCCGGGTGCGTGCGCGTGTGTAAGTGTAAGTAAATATAATCACAGAAACTGAGTTATGTATTGTGTGTTCTGTAGGGTGTGTGTGAGTGTGTGGGTGTGCGCGCGCGCGCGCTTGTTTGCGTCGTGAACAATGCAAGTATGTGTGAGGGTCTTGGTGTGTGTTTGTGTGTGTGTGTGTGTGTGGGTGTTGTGGTGTGGTGTGTGCCAGTAAAATAGTACTAATCAACAAACAGTTATAAAAACTTAGGAAGGGCTTGCTAAAAGACCAAGTACCCCCCCCCCCCAAAAAAAAAAAAAAAAAACAAAAAAAAACCACCTTTAGGGGAATAAGCAAGTACATGTTTCTAAATCTTCAACAGTCTTGGATAACAAATAGAACAAGAAAAACTCTGAAAACTAACAATAGGTACTATAACTAGCCAAAAAGTTTGGACTTTGGGAACGTAGATATTAGCACAAAGTATAGGGTAAAAAAACACAGGCATTAAGAGAGGTTTTTCGTTAGACTTGCGATGAGGGTTATGAACCTTTGATAGCATACTTCTATATAAGGCCATTAAAAAAAATTTGCTAAATTCTAATTGTTACTACACTCAAATTGCCTATATATGACGGATGTACAAAACACTAATCGTTTCTTGTGCAAAAGATCACCTATGTTGCTTCCCAGATATATATCAAGCTTTGGCTTATAGATTTCGTTTTAAATGCTCTTCGCACAAAATACTGCGAAGAAACATAATATGCAGTGAGGAAAAACAAATTGCGCCAGGATCTACTTACTGGTTGTTCCTTGAATTAAAGAATTCGTTTCTATAACATTGGAAAAGATCCCTTACTTTTAGAATCATCTGTAGCGCTTATAAAAGCATCCTAAAACAATGACTATTATCTTTGCAAAAATTTCTTGAATATTTGCTACACAGCCCTAGTCGGTATCTTCCTGTGATGATACATCTTGTTTTAAAGGCTTATCCATTAAATGTGTTGTGTGTTTATGTGTGTGTATGTGTATGTGTTTATGTTTTTTTATGTTTATGTATGTGTGTGTATGTATATTTGTGATGTATGTTATGTGGATGTGTGTGTATTCTTGTGTGTATGTGTGTGCGTGTGTGATGGTGGTTGTGTGTTGGTATGGTGTGTATGTGTTCGAGGGGAGGTGGGCTGTAGGGGGGGTGCGGATGTTTTTTATTAGGATGTTGAGGTGTTTTACTAGTATGGTAGGTGGGTGTGGGTGGAGTTGTTGTTGTCTTTTTTTTTAGTTGTGTGTTGTCGTAGGTGGTGTGGTATTGGCGGGGCTAGTGTGTATGGTTGTGTGATCCGTGTTTTGTGGTGTAGGGTGGTTCTTTGTTTAGGGATGTGTGTGTACTGTTGTGTGTTTGGTGTGTTTCAGAATGTGTGGGTGATTATGTTTTTGAGTGTTTGTGTTTTGTCGTACTGGTTTGTCGTTGTGTTTGTGTGTGTGTAGTTGCTGTTGGTGTGGTGTGGGTGTGTGTGTGTTTTATCGTGATTATGGTATTGTGTATGGTAAGGGGTGTGTGTTGTTTGTGGTTTTACGGATAGAGTACGGATGTAGCGATGAGCGATGTCATGTTTGTTTATTTACAACCAAGACCTCCAGTTGTCTCTAGAAGGCTTGTAGGTAGGTATTGTGATCTGTTGTGTTTTTTGTAGTAGTAGATGTGATGAAAAAAGAAGTAGAAAAAGTATGTGTATAGCACAATCAGTTATGCCTAAATAGATGGTTTAACACCTATGTCTAACCGATAGCGTCACATCACACTCATGAACAGCATCATGGACCAGTACAACACAAAGAACATGATAGCAGATCTATGATTTAGATAGTATATGATATACACAACAAAAATATACATATAATTATGTGCATATATTTGTTATAATTTATCTTTTTTTTATTATTACAACACACAAAAAGGGACATAACACAACAGTTATTTGGGATTATTATTTATTGTTGTTATATTACTATTATTATAATGCATGTGATTGTGGATAACACTAATGTTTAGTTGTGTACTTTAGTTGTGCATTACTTACTACTAATTGATAATATGAATAATATTGAATAATTATAATAATAATAATAATTAGCTAAATCAATAATGAAGAATAATAATGTATGATGTTGATGATGATTGATGATTGAGTGGTATTATCAGAGGATTAGTTAAAATAATAGAGTTAATATATAATATATAATAATATTATATATAAATAAAGAATAATAGTATTAATATAATGATATGCATTATTGGGGGATGAATAATAATAATTAATAATAATAATAATAATAATATATAATAATAAGAATGAATTAATACTGGTTTTGATTTGTTGATGGAGTGATGATGCATGGTTGATGATGATGGATATGATAGATGTAATAAGTAATGAATAATAATAATTATCTAATAATAAATTATAATTTATTATTAAATAATGTTAGATTAATAATAATAATCAATAATAATAATAATAAATCTAATGATTGGAGGATGGATTGTGATAATAATAATGATTATTAATTATAATAATAATAATAAATTAATTAAGAATTATTAATGAACGATATGGATGATGATGATGAATTGATACAGTTTTAGCTACTGATACGACAACACCCGTCACACAACAACGATGACACCAGCAACTAACAGGAAGCTAACACACTGCACCAAAAACACAACTACAAACACCATTGCAAGAAACCCATCCAAAGTAAACACACCACCACCAGTCCCTGTGTGCACAGTGTCAAGGGGAAAGGGCCAGTTAAGTATAAGGGCCATGTAAGCTACGGAGGTACATGTAAAGCTTGTGTGGGTAGGTGTGCTCAGATCCATACCAGATCTAGGCGAGTCGCATCGACCAGGCATGCTCTCACATGTACTTGATGGCGCGCGCCTACTGAGGACTAGTACGTAGTGCCGCTCAGGCCACGTGCGTGGGCCTGCTGTCAGTGTTTGTGCCACCATCACACTCCTGACCCTTCCATGGTGACTGCCATGAACAGAGTTTTGCCAGTAGCTCGACATCAGGTGCGTATTCGCGGTTGACGTGCGTGGTGTGTGCTCAGGAACAGCGCAGGGTTTGTCTATCTTGTTACTTTTCACTAAAACAGCATTGGTGAAGAAGGAGGAGGGCGCTGCATTGATGTAGGGGGGCAGTGAATTCCTGCTTTGTCTCTGCACTGATGTGACCGCCGTGGCATTGATCTCTACTTCATCAGACCGCTGTATTAGGCCTGGCTGGCGCTCTGTTTTGTTGTGGCCTTGTTCAGCCCCCAGAAAGAAAGAGAATACTTAGCCTCCTGCCTTGTCCAGCAAACATGTGAAATCATTATTTGCATTGGTTTTGTTTTGTTTCTTGATTACTCTTCGTAGTATAGCATAGCATAATATTTATGGGATGGCGTTTGGCGTGGTATTGCATAGTTCTGTGTATTATAGTGGAAAGTGTTGCATAGTATAGCTAGTCTAGTATAGATAGTATAGCATAGAAAAGTATATAATATTGCATACCATAGCATAGGATAGAATAGGATTAGTATTAGCATATATCTAAGTATATATAGTATGTAGTTAGTATTAGTTATAGTCTAGTGTGTATAGTATAGTTACTGTAGTCTCGGTCTAGTCTTGTTCTAGTCAAGAGTAGTTGTAAGTAGTAGAGCAGTGTGCTTTGGTCAGTAGAGCACAGTCTAGTACAGTCCAGTATTGTTATAGTGTATCATGTAGGGATAATGTGTAGCAGTTGTATGAGTTTAGTCTATGTTAAGGTGCGATAAGTCAAGTTGTCATAGTGGAGTTGCTCTTCTCTCTGTTCTCACTGTCTGTCTCTGTCTCCCTGTCTTTCTCATGTGTCTTTCTCTCTTTGTCTCTCTCTGTGTCTCTGACTGATGTTCTGTCCTTCTCTCGTGGGTTGTATCTCTTCTTTGTCCTCTCTGTCTGCTCTTCTGTCTCTGTCTCTCTGTCTGTCTCTCTCTGTCTCTGTCTCTCTGTCTGTGTCTCTCTGTTCTCTGCTCTGTTCTATCTTATGTCTCTGTCTCTCTCTCTGTCTCTCTATTTGTGACGCGTGCAGGATGCTGTCTCTGACTCGTCGTTTCTTGTTTGTGCTGTCTCGTCTCTAGAGATATCGTGTCTTGCTCTGTCTGTCTCTCTCTATCTTGTTCTCTTATTGTGTTCGTTTGTGCTGTGCGTCTGTGCTCTACTGTCTGTGCTCATGCTTGCTCTCCCTCTGTCAGCTCGCGCTGTACTCGCGCTGGTTTTGTCGTGTTCTCTCGTTGTAGACGGATGTGCCTTTGTTGGTAGTTTAAGCGTGAATGTTCTGTTGTGGTAGACTGCTACGTGGTTTCATGGCCTGTGTGTGAAACTCCAGTTCGCGGAGCCGTCCGCAGCGCGAGTATGGTCAGTCAGATGGAGATAGGGAAGTTTTGCCCCTGGGAGTTAACGGTCTCGCATGTGTGCCGTTCGTCCGCACTCCGCCCCTGATAAGTCCTTCAGGACCACACTAGTAAGCATTGGTGCCTCGTGATGGGCAGATGCTCATGAAGCGCGCAACACATCTCGCGCGTCATCAAATCAGCTCTGTTCCTGCCTTTCGGAAGATTGTGCGTCATTTGTTGCCGTGTGGGATTGTGACGGATGACACAATTTTACCTAGATCGCATTCACACGGGGAACTAGATTGAAAAAAGAGACCAGAGACTTTGGAGGTAGCTTATTCTCCGCTAGTTGCTCTTTGAAATTGTGAAAAAGGACCTATATGAGAGTGTCAGAGTTATAAGCCGCTTGGGGATGCTGTGGTGGTGGGGCCGCAGTGCAAAAATAACGGTGAGGCCACTATGTTTATCTCGTGACGCTCCCTTGGTGAAAACTCAAATAATCTTTTCTCATTTGTTCGCCTTGCTACTGTGTGAGTGGATTGTGTATGTGTGTGCATGTGTCGTGTTATGAGTGTGATGTGTAAATGTGTTTATGTGTACGGTTGGTAGATGGAGTTATGTGTGATGGAATGTGTTGTGCGGTGATGTATAGTGATGGGATGTTGTGAACTATTGTTAATGTTTTTGCTGGTATTTTGTTTGTGGGTGTATGTGTGATGTGTGTGTGGAGATGTGGTGATGTGTATGTGTGTGTGTATGTCTGTATGTTGTGTGTGTGTTTGTGTGTAAGTGTCTGTGTTTGGCTAGGTGTATGTGGTGTAGTATGGTGATGTGTGTCGTAGTGTGTGTGTATGTGTGTAATGTTGTGTGTAGTGTTTAGTGGTGTGTTGTGTGTGGTGTGTGTTGTGTGTTGTGTGGTGTTTGTGGGTAGTGTGATGTGTGTGTGGTTTGTGTTTGTTGAATGTTGAGTGTGTAGTGTGGTAGTGTCTGTGTGTTGTGTATGAGTTTTATGTATGTGTATGTGTTGTGTATTTGGATTTGTGTGTGTGTGAGAGTGTGGTTGTGAGTGTATGTTTGATGTGTTAGACGTGTGTGTAGGTTGGTGGTGTAGTGTGTATGGGTATGTGATGGGTGTGTATCGGTTTGTGTGAGGGTGTGTGTAGTGTGGCTGTGTTGTGTATGGGTACGTGTATGTGCATGTGAGTGTATGTGTATGTGTAGTGTATGGTGGTTAGTGAAAATGTCGGTGTGTGTGTTTGTGTGTTGTGTGTGTGGTGTGTGTTATTGTGTGTGTGTGCTTTTTCCCTGTGTGTGTGTGTGTGTGTGTGGGTCAGATGGTGGATGTTTATGTGTATGTGTGTATTTGGTGTGTATGTATATGGGTGTGTTATGTGTATGTTTTGATGTGTAAGTGTGTGTATAGTTGTGTTGTGTGCGCGTGGTTGTGGGGCTATGTGTATTGGGAATGTGTGATGTGTTGTGTGTGTAAGTGTGAGTGTTGAGTGTGTGTGGTGTGTATGTGTATATGTGTGTTCTACTTTATGTGCGGGCATGTCTTGTGTAGTTGTGTGTGTGTGTGTTAGTGAGGTGTATGTGTGATGTATGTGTGTGTTTGTTGTAAGGTGTCGTTGATGATGGTATGTGTGTGAGTTTATGTGTATTGTGTATGTTGTGTGTGTGCATGTGTGTTGTGTGTATGGGTATGCTGTATGTGTAGTGTATGTGTATGTGTATGTGTATAGTGTGATGTGTGTGGTGAGTGTGTAGTGTGTGGTGGGTGGGTAGGTGGTGTTGTGCTGGTGTGGTAGATTGTTGATGATGTTGTGTTGTGTTGTGTGTTGTGTTTGATTATGTGTGTGTTGTGTTGTGTTTATGTTGTGTGTGTGTGTGTTGTGTAGCGGCTAGTTGCCGGTAGTTGTCTAAGATACTTTTGGTTTATCTGAACATGTCTTCTTCGTGTGTTACTACTATGGATAGTCTGGAGTGTGTTATAGTCAGCTCTCTATCTGTGCTGATGTGTATGTAGTATGTGTAGTATGTGCGAGCAAGTTGTGTGTGTGGATGTGATGGTGTGTTGATGTTTGTAGTGCTTGTGTTGTTGTTTGCTTGTGCTGTGCTGGTGTTGGTATTGATGTGTAGTGGTATGTAGATATGGGATGTGTATGGAGTCTGTATATGGTTACTCGACTGTTGTGAATGTCTGGGAACTCGCGGGAACGATTGTGTGTTGTATGTGCTGACTGTGTGATGGCGTGTGCTGTCGTCTCGCCTGGGTTTTGTATGGAGCATAGGTCTAGTCCACAAGAGCTCCGCGAACCACCTCCCTTTTTTTTTTTTTTTTTTTTTGTGTTTCTTGTATGTTTTTTTGGTCTGGCAACACTGTAGATTTCTATTCCTAGTCAGAGTGTACGCTTATTTCTAATGAACTTTTTTGCCAGGGAGCACTCTGTGTTGCTCGTGTAGGTTCCTTTGTTTCTTGCGCGCTGCATAATTATTCTGTAACACACGGACCTCTGTATAATCGTCCTCATCCTAAAGACTAGATCTGCCCATACTCCACTCACATCTTATGGTCTACTGTTGTGTAATCTGTGAGTTTTCGCTGGTATTCTCGTACATGGATATTATCTCTCCGCTGCTGAGACGCTCGCTGTTGATCTGTGTGTTGTTTATTGTATAGTACATTGAGCTGTCGACGTGTTCCTACTTTCGTGTAGCAGACTCGATTGTTCACGTAAGAGTGAGCGAGTAGCTTTCTATCTCGTTATAGACATGCACTGTCACTACACAGCGAACACACACACCCCCTCACCCCCCCCCCCCCCTTCACCAAACCCATCCCCCCCTCTCACCCCTTCCCCTATCACCAACCTTCCATCCCCCCCCCCCCCCCCCCTTCATAAGCTGTTCACTCGATTGTCTCTGCCTGACTCGTTGTGATAGTTCGATATGCTGTAGTTGTAGTAAGGCGTGTGATGTCTGTAATGTGTCATGTGTGATCTTGTGTCTGTAGATTGTTGCTGATCGCCTTTTATTTGTCTGTCTATGTTGTGTCCTCTCTATGTTGTTATATGTATGTTGTATCTGCGCGCATGTTGCGTCTCTCTCCTATGTCTTGTTCGCTCTGTGCTTGGTGTTTCCAGTTTCATCCTTGCTCTAACTGTGTCTACTCTGAGTGCTATGTGTGTGCTTTCTATGTTCGTCCGCTGTAGAGATGTATTTCTTGCTTCCAGTTCGTGCTCTTATGTGTGTGCTGCTGTGCTCGTAGTGTGCTCATATCTTTGTGTACTCGTGTATCGCAAGGGTTTCCATGTTCGTATCGCTGTGCTCTGTCTCAGAGAGTTCGTTGATGTCAGATCGTGTCGCTCAGAGTTTCTCTGCGTTTGTCTGTGTAGCTTGTCTTCCATTTTCTCTCATTGGCTGCTATTTTTCCGATAGTATCGATCTCGCTGTCTCCTTCCATGCTGTGTGTCTGTCTTGCGCTCAGATCGTGTCACCCGGTGTGTCGCGTACTGTGTTCCAGTATCTTCTGTGTATTATCGCTAGTGCTTGCTAGTGTGTCGTTTCAAGTATTCGTTCCTTGTGTGTACTTCTTCTTCTCCAGTTCTCCCGTCTCTTTTTCTACCTTGTTCTCATGTCTTGTCTCTCCAGAGTTTCAGTCTTCTTTCTCTGCTTCTCACAGTCTTTCTGTTCTCGCAGTCTCATGTCTTTTCTCCAGTTCTCCAGTGTCTTTTCTCACTAAGTTCTACCAGTCTCTTCTCCAGCTTCTCCATGTCTTCTTGCACCAGTGTCTCCATGTCTTCTCTCTGTTGCTCTCCGTTTATGTTCGCTAGTTCTCCATTCTTCATCGTGTCTCGAGTTTCATGTCTGTTTATGCTCGTGCTATTTGTGGACTCTCCGTCGCTACTTTCTACAGATGTTCTCTTGCTCGTACTGTCTTTGATTTAGATATCTTATATTATGATTGCTACTGTATCATGCTCGTGGGTATGGTGGACTTTGTAGTCATATGTGTGGTTGTAGTGCTGAAGCTGTGTGTTTATGTTTGTTGTGAGAATGTTGTTATGATATGTTGTTTCAGTCACTTCCTACAGATCTCAGCCTCTGCGAGCTATTGTGTGCTGTGTTCGTCAGGCTCGTACTGTGCTCAGTGTGACATCGTGTTCGGTGTTGTCTGGACTCGCATCACAGAGTCTATTTTCTCCTCTGTCGCTGCTCTCACGATGCAAGTCGTCGCTATGTGTTCACTCTCTCGTTCTCTAGGAGGTGGTGTCTCTGTGATGAGTTTGGTGGAGTGAGGTAGTTGCATGAGTCGCTCTTGATGTGCCTGTTGTAGCTATCACATGGGTGTGATAAGTTATGGTATGTGTGCTGTGGCTGTGGACTGCTCGGTGCTTGGGTCATCCCTCTCCCTCATCCCCCCCCCCCCCCCCCCCCCCCCCCCTCTACTCTATCAGCATGCCCTCCCTTCTCACATGCTATGAGTCGCTGTACCGCGTTCTTAGATGTAGATAGATGTGTATGTGTAGTTGTGATAGAGAGTGTAATAGATGTCGTGTAGAGATAGAGGTTATAGATGATGAGAGGAACCCGTGTATCGAAGTGTGTATGTGTCGCGCACGTGCAGCGCGTTGACCGGCCGTTAGGATGTGTTAGTGTTTTGTATAGGGGTGGAGTTGTGTCATCCGTGGTTTATTCATGGTGTGCGTGTGATGTGCTCGTGTGTCATGCTGCTGCTGCTGTTCCAGTTCTGCCTCTCGCTCAGTTGATGAGTAGCGTCTGTTGCTTAGCTCTGCTGATCTCTGTGTGTCTGTGAGCGGCTAGGCTCGTCTTTACGTGAGACTGTGTGGTCACACTCGTCACCAGCTGGTCCAGCGTCTCCTGTACATTCTGTAGCTGTGGCTCGCTGATGTGCCGTACTGTGACTCAGTGTATGTGTGCTCTTGGTCGCTATCTGGAGATCGCGCTGATGTGTACCACTCATTGTGTGATGTGATGGCCTAGTGCTGTCCATCCGACGCTGTATGCTTTTTGCTGTGAGACAGCTCTTTCTATGTGCCTCTGCATGACTACTCACAGCGAGCGGATCCTGATCACTCGCTTCATCATCGAGGAAGATTTGATGATCATGTAGATCGATTCATCATGAGTATCGGAGCTGTAGTAGCTATGCAGTGATAGCGTCATGTAGTAGCTCGAGCCAGTCTATCCCCCCCCCCACCTCCCCCCCTCCCCCCTTCACCTCCACACGAGCACACCTCCCCCCCCCCCCCCCCCCCTTCCCCCCACCTGGGCTCACGCTGTAGTGCTTCCGATCGGTATGACACACACTCTCACACAGATTAACAGACACAACCAGACAACTTCGCACACCACACACACAGAGCTACACGGACACTCCATACACACACACAGAGCTTATGACTAGAACGCAGACACATCAGAGACAACACCACAAACTACACACACTCGCTGTGACTACAGTGCACGAGAGACATCGTGAGAGCTAAGGTCGTGCTATTTAGACAGTGTGACATCGCACACTAGCAGAGCTAGCTACTAACTAACCAGTCACATGCCATATGTTAGTGTTGTGTAGTTTGTGGTTATTGTCTCGTCTGTGTGTGTAAGTGTGTTGTGTGTGTTTTTGGATGGGGTGAAGGGCATGATGTGTGATATACTATGTTGAGTTCGCTGTGGATGAGGTCTTGTGGAGGTGGTCAACATCTCCTGTGTATGGGTTGTGGATGTGTCTGTGAGATTGTAGAATATGTTGTTGTTTGTGTGATTGGAGTTAAGGTGTATGAATGGTCGTTTGGGACGAAGGGGATGAGAGCAGGGATGAGTCTGATTCCAGATCAATGGACCCAGATACTACCCCCCCCCCCCCCCCGCCCCCCGATGGATCAGAGCGACGGCTAAGGCTTGGAACTGTTGATCTAGGTATCGTAAGGGGACAGGTGGGGGGGAGGATAAATCAATGCAGCAGAGACGGAGCGGAGGAACGAGGAGTGTGGGTGAAGACCATTCCAGATGTCATTGTTTTTATATTGTCAAGTTGTGCCAAATTACCCCCATCTTTGTACTTGATATTATTGCTACTCTCTATGGCATGAGACAAACCAGTGGGAAGAGTATCGTTGATGTTGTGGGTGTTGTGGGTTGTATTGTGCCGTGTTGTTGTTGTTGATTGTGTGGGGAATGGTGGTGGTGGTGGTGGGGACCGTGGAGGGTGCTGTGAAGTGTATTGTGTGTGCGATGCGTGCTTGTGTATGTGTGTGTATGGGGGTGCGTGGTTGTTTGGGGATGGGTGGTGCGTTGGTGTTTGTTGTATGTTTGTCTGTGTGCTATGCGTGCGTGTTTGGGGTATGCTCCTGTGTTGCGTGCGTTTCTAGTTCTGTGATGTTGGGGTATGTGGTGTTTGTCGTCTTGCGCCTGCTATGCGCGCGAGCGTTCTTGTCTATTTTTGCTGTGTTTGGAGGGAGGGGGGGGGGGGTGGCGGGTTTGGGGGGTCTTCAGTTTAGGGCCTGTAAGGCGGGAGGATGTTGTGTGTGTTGTGTGTTAAAGTTTTCAATATTGTGCGCACGTTGGGCTGTGGATATCGATCTTCTCGTACTATCTATCCTATCGCTATCGTTGCGTATGGATTCTATCTAACTTTTCTTTCTATCGTATCGCTTTCTATCTATCGGGGTGGCGTGTCTAGACGAGGTATTTTTCGTTGGATCGATCGGTCTATCGCTAAAGTTAAAGAAAAAAAAAATATAAGAAAAGTGAGAGAGGAAGAGAAGAGGGGAGTGGGACTAGTATTGTATTTGAGTAGATGTTGAGTGTTTATATTGTAGACTTTCATTTTTAGTTTGTGGAGATAATAGATTGATTGAACGGGTTCACTTTCGGGGCGGGGCGCTGGGGGGGGGGGGGGGCATTGACCTCTTTCTCCCGGGGGTGTGTTGTTGTGGGGGGGGGGAGGGGAACTAGGGACTTTTGGGTTTAGGGGGTTGTTGGTTAGGGGGGGGGGGTCCTTGGCAACTTCTGGGGTAGGGTAGGTGCCCCTTATGGGGTGCTGGGCGCGGGTTGGCGGTCGGGGGGGGGAGGGGGGGGGGGGGGGGGGGGGGGGGCCCAAAGGGGGGTTCGTGTTCCCGGGGGCTTTGTCCCTGTTGTGGGTCGGGGGGGGGGGGGGGCACACTTTTCCCTGGGGGGTGTATATGGGGGGGACTGGGGGGGGTGGGGTTTTAGGGGGGGGGGGACCAAACTTCTCGGCCGGGGGGGACTCAACAGTGTCTTCAGGGGTAAGTTTGTTTATAATAATTATATTTATTTTTTTTGATATTTTTTTTTTTTTTTAATAAGTGTGATTTTTATATTTTTAAGTGTATATGAATGTGTATGTTATGTGTATGTCCCTGTGTGTATGTGGATGTGTATGTGTTTATGTGTGTATACGTGTATGTGTATGTGATGTGTGTGTATGTGTATGTGTGTGTATGTGTATGTATGTGGTATGTTTGTGTGTGTGTGTAATGTGTGTGTGTTATGTGTATGTGTGTGTAGGTGTATGTGTATGTGTATGTGTATGTGAATGTGTCTGTATGTGTATGTGTATGTGTGAGTGTATTTGTATTGTGGTATGTGTTGTGTGTGTGTGCATGTGTGTGTGTATAAGTATGTGGAAGTTTATGTGTATGTGTATGTGTGTATGTGTATGGAATGTGTGTTTTTGTGTATAAGAATGGGTGTGTATGTTTATGTTTTTGTGTATGTGTTGTATGTTTGTGTATGTGTATTGTGTTGTCCTTTGAGTATGTGTATGTGTATGTTTGTGTGTTATGTGTATGTGTATGTGTGTGTGTATTTGTATGTGTGTGTATGTGTATGTGTGTGTATGTGTGTGTATATGTAGGTGTATGTGTTTTGCGATATGTGTGTGTATGTGTATGTGTATGTGTATGTGTTGTGTTATCGTGTGTAGTGTTATGGGTATGTGTATGTGTATGTGTGGGTATGTGTTGTGTATGTGTGTGTATGTGTGGTGTATGTGTTTGTATGTGTTCTTTGTGTGTAAGGGTGTGTCGTATGTGTATGTGTATATTTGTGAATGTGTATGTGTATGTGTGTGTATGTGTGTTTTTTTTATGTGCGTGGTATATGTCTCTCTATTTGTGTGTTTTGTCTATGTTTATTTGTATGTGTTTCTGTATATGTATGTGTTATGTTTATGCGTATGTGTGTTTGTATGTGTATGTTTTATGTGTAATGTTATGAGTGTGTTTGTGTATGGTGGTGTGTATGTGTATGTGTATGTGTCTGTGTGTGTATCTGTGTGTGTGTATGGTGTATGTGTATGTGTATGTGTGTGTGTGCATGTAGATGTGTGTATGTGTATGTGTATGTGGTATGGTAATGTGTTGTATAAGAATGTATATGTGTGGTGTATGTGTATTTGTATGTGGGTTATGTGGTTTGTGTATGTCTATGTTAATGTGCGTGTTTGTAAGTGGTATGTGTATGTGTGTGTATGTGTATGTGTATGTGAATGTTTATGTGTATGTGTATGTGAGTGTATGTGTATGTGCATGTGTATGCGTTATGTGTATGTGTATGTGTATGTGAATGTGTATGTTATGTTATGTGTGTTGTGTGTATGTGGATGTGTAAGTGTATAATGTTTGAGTACGAGTTAGGTATGTGTTTATGTGTGTGTATGTGTATGTGTATGGTGTGTATGTGTAGTGTTATGTGTTGCATGGTGTGTGTATGGTAAGTGTATGTGTATGAGTATGTGTATGTGTGTATGTGTTATGTAAATGTAGTGCGTATAAGTCAGTTGTGTTTTTTGTGTATGTTAATGTTTTTGGGTATTTGTATTGTGTGTGTATGTGTCATGTGTGTATGTGTAAGTGTATGTGTGTGTGTATGTGTTGTGTATGTGTGTGTATTTGTATGTGTATGTGTTTGTGTATGTTTATGTGTGTATGTGTGTATGTGTGTATGTGTATGTGTTGTTGTATGTGTGTATGTGTATGTATGTATGTGTATGTTTATGAGGTGTATGTGTTGTGTATGTGTGTATGTGTAAGTGTTTATGTATGTGTATGTTGTGTGTATGTGTTTTTTGTATGTTATGTGTGTGTGTTGTATGTGTATGTGTGTGTGTGTGTGTATGTGTATGTGTATGGTGTATGTATGTGTGTTGTGTATGTGTGTGGATGTGTCTGTGTTCGTGTATTGCATGTGTGTGTATGTTGTATGTGTGTGTATGTGTATATCTGTGTGTATGTGTATGCGTATGTGTGTGCAGTGTGTATGTTTATGTGTACGTGTATGTGTGTTATGTGTATGTGTGTGTATACGTGTATGTTTGTGTGTATGTGTGTGTATGTGTATGTGTTTTTTCTTGTGTGTATGTGGTGTGTTGTGTATGTGTATGTGTATGGGTATATGGAATTGGATGTTTGTTGTGTATGTGGATGTTATGTGGATATGTGTGTGTGTACGTGCTCTGTGTGTGTATGTGTAAGTGTTTGTTTTGTATGTGTGTGTATGTGTGTGTGTAAGTGTGTGTAGTAGTGTATGTGTGTGTATGTGTTATGATGTATGTGTGTGTGTGCATGTGTGTGTGTATGTGTATGTGTTATGTGTAAGTGTATGTGTATGTTATGTTTGTATTGTGTATGTGTATGTGTATGTGTGTAATGTGTCTATGTGTTTGTGTAAGTGTGTGTTTTTGTATGTGTGTATGTGTATGTGTATGTCTATGTAATGTGCTCGTTTATGTGTATGTGAATGTGTGTGTATGTGTATGTCGTGTGTATGTTTATTGTTTATGTGTATGTGTATGTGTGTGTATATGTGGTGTATGTGTGTGTAGTGTATGTGTATATGTATGTTGTATGTGTAAGCGTATGTGTGTGTATGTGTATGTGTATGTGTGTTGTGTGTGTATGTGTGTGTGTTATGTGTAGGTGTTATGTGTGTGTGTATGTGTAGTGTTTGTGTGTGTGTGTAATGTGTATGTGTTGTGTGTATGTATGTGTATGTGTATGTGTGTGTATGTGTATGTGTACGTGTATGTTTGCATGTGTGTGTATGTGTATGTGTGTGTATGTGTATATCTGTGTGTATGTGTATTGCGTATGTGTGTGCATGTGGTATGTTTATGTGTAGTGTATGGTGTGTATGTGTATGTGTAGTTTATGTGTATGTTTGTGTGTATGTGTGTTGTATGGTATGTGTGTGTGTATGTGTGTGTGTGTATGTGTATAGTGATGTGTATATGTAATTTGTATGTTTGTGTGTATGTCGATGTGTTTGTGGTTATGGTGATGTTACGTGCATGTGTGTGTATGTGTATGTGTTAGTTTGTGTTTGTGTGTGTATGTGTGTGTGTTAAGTTGTTGTGTGTGGTATGTCGTATGTGGTTGTGTGTATGTGTATGTGTAATGTGTATGTAAGTGGGTGCATGCGTGTGTTGTTATGTGTATGTGTATGTGTATGTGTATGTGTATGTTTGTATGTGTGTATGTGTATGTGTATGTGTGTATGTGTATGTGTTTGTGTAAGTGTGTGTATTGTGTATTGTGTGTTATGTGTATGTGTATGTCTAGGTTAATGTGCGTTTATGTGTATGTGAATGTGTGTGGATGTGATATGTGTGTGTATGTTTATGTTATGTTTGTTGTGTATGTGTGTGTAATTTGTGTGTTGTGTGTGTATGTGTATGTGTATATGTATGTGTATTGTGTATGCGTATGTGTGTGTTATGTGTATGTGTGTGTGTATGTGATGTGTATGTGTGTGTGTATGTGTATGTGTATGTGTGTGTGTTATGTGTATTGTGTATGTGTGTGTATGTGTATGTGTATATGTTTGATGTGTGGTGTGTAAGTGTGTGTGTTATGTGTATGTGTATGTGTATGTGTGTGTATGTGTATGTGTATGTGTGTGTAGTTGTACGTGCATGTGTATCGTGTGTGTTGTCTAGTGTATTTGTACGTGTATCTGTGTTTTATGTTTATGCGTATGTAGTGTGTGTATGTGTGTATGTTGTATGTGTATTCGATGTATACGTATGTGTTGTATGTGTATGTGTTTTATGTGTATGTGTATTTGTTTAATGTTGTATGTGGGTATGTGTGTATTTGTATTGTGTGTGTAAGTTTGTTGTGGATGTGTGTATGTGTATGTGTGTATGTGTGAATGTGTTTGTGTTGTTATGTGTGTGTGTATGTGTTGTTGTGTATGTGTGTGTATTGTTTGTGTTAGTCTTCAGTTTAAGTCCTTCCACCAAAAGTGGATATCAGACGATATTGTGTGTGTGTGTGTGTGTTGTAGTGTGAGTGTGTGTGTGAGTGTGTGTTTTTGTGTGTGTGTGTGCGTGTGCGTGCTGTGTGAGTGTTGTGTATGAGAGTGTGAATAGGTCCGTGTTGTATGTGTGTGCATGTACGCGTGGTGTTGCGTGTGTGTATGTGGTGCGTGCATTGCGTGTGTGTATGTGTTTGTTCTGTGTGTAAGTGTGTGTGTGTGTGTGTGGTGTGTGTGTAAGTTGTGTGTGAGTGAATTAGCTGCAGTATATGAGTGAAATTTACGGTTGGCGTTGTGTGAGTGTGTGTGTGTGAGTGTGTGTTTTTGTGTGTGTGTGTGCGTGATGAAGTGCATGTGTGAGTGTGTGTATGAGAGTGTGATACGTCCGTATTGTATGTATTGTGTGTGCATGTCCGATGTGTGTGCGTGTGGTGTATGTTGCGTGCGTGCATGCGTGTGTGTATGTGTTTGTGTGTGTAAGTGTGTGTGTGTGTGTGTGTGTTGTAAGTGTGTGTGAGTGAATGAGTGCGAGTAGTATTGAGTGAAATTTGTTGGCGTGTGTGGTGTGTGTGTGTGTGTGTGTGTGTGTGTGTGTTGTGTGTGTTTGTAGTGTGTGTGTGTGTGTGGGTGTGTGTGTGTAGTGTGTGTGTGTGTGTGTGTGGTGTTGTGCCGGGTGCGTGCGCGTGTGTAAGTGTAAGTAAATATAATCACAGAAACTGAGTTATGTATTGTGTGTTCTGTAGGGTGTGTGTGAGTGTGTGGGTGTGCGCGCGCGCGCGCTTGTTTGCGTCGTGAACAATGCAAGTATGTGTGAGGGTCTTGGTGTGTGTTTGTGTGTGTGTGTGTGTGTGGGTGTTGTGGTGTGGTGTGTGCCAGTAAAATAGTACTAATCAACAAACAGTTATAAAAACTTAGGAAGGGCTTGCTAAAAGACCAAGTACCCCCCCCCCCCAAAAAAAAAAAAAAAAAAAAAAAAAAAAAAAAAAAAAGCACCTTATGGGGAATAAGCAATGAACATGGTTTCTAAAATCTCCAAGCCAGGTCTTGGTAATAACAAAAGTAACAAGAAAATACAATCTGAAAACTGAACAAAAGGTACTAATAACTAAATACGTCACTCATGAAACTCGTGTACAAGTAGTGTAACATAACTAAAAAAAACTGTCCATCCAAACAACAAACTTGTCCTTTAAACAACTGATAAACAAGATAATAAACAACTTGACGGTATATATCACTCATGTGCATGTATAATCGACTGTAAGACCTAGAATAACACTAGAAGCCAAAAAAGTTGGACTTGGTAGGGAACGATAGATTATTCTCACAAAGTAAAGGGAAAGTGAAACTAGCAGGAGCATTACAGAGAAGGATTTCCGTTAGACAATTGGCAGAGCGGGTTAAGAACTTATAAAAGCATACTTCCTTATAAATATAGCCTTATTAAAAAATTGGCTAAATTCTAATTGATTACTACACTCAAAATTGCCTAAAATATGACGGATGTACAAAACACGTATCGGTTTCTGGGTGGGGCTAAGAGTTCACTCTATGTCTGCTGCTCCAGAAATATATCAAGCTTAAGTGCTTGGCTTATAGATTTCGTTCAAAATGCATCTGGTACGCAACAAAATCTGGGCAGTAGAACATATATGCATGAGATGGAAAACAAATTTACAGCCCAGGCAGTCGAACATACGGTTGTACCTAGTAATTTAAAGAAATCGTTATGATATAACATTGAAAGATCGTCACCTTACTTTTAGAATCATCTGTAACGCTTTAAGAAGGCATCTCTAAACAATGATTAAACTTTCTTTGCAAAATTTCTGCAATATTTGGCATACACCGTCAGGCCCAGTCGGTATCTACCTGTGATTGATCATCTTGTTTAAAAGGGTTCTTATGTCATTTAAATGTGTATTGTGTGTGATGTGTGTATATAGGTATGTGTTTATGTTTTTTATAATGTTTATGGTGTGATGTGTGTGGTATGTAATATTTGTGTGTATGGTGTGATGTGTAATTGGATGTGTACAAGTCAAGTATGTCACAGTCAAGGTCAAGTCAAAATGTATGAATTTCCAGAAATGGTACATGAATAAGGAAGTGCAATGCATGTGTGTGTATGTGTGTATGTGATAGTGTGTGAATGAGTTATTGGTTAAGTTTGTGTGTGAGTGTATTGATGTGTAGTAGTATGTGTGTATGTGGTATAGTGTGTATGGTATTTGTGTGTGTATGAGTGTGTATGTTTATGTGGTGTATGTGTATAGTGTGTATTGTATTTCGTTTTAGTTGTGTATGTTGGGGGGGGGGGGGGGTAGAGGAGTGTGTGGGTAGAGGTGAAGGGGGGGGGGGGGGGGAGGCGGGGTAGGTTATTGTGTTTGTGTATGGTGTGTTATTGTATGTGTTGTATGTGTGTGTATGTGTGTGTATGTGTATGTGTTTATGGTCTGTATGTGTGTAGGTGTTGCTGTGTATGTGTTTTGTGTAGTTGTGATCTGTAAGTGTGAAATGTGTATGTGTGTTTGTGTATGTGTAATGTGTGTTATGGGTGTTGTGGTGTAATGTGTGGTGGGTATGTGTGTAATGTATATTGGTAGGGGGGGTTGGGGGGGTGGGGGGGTTTCGTGGTATGTGTGTATGTGTTAACGTGTGTATGTGTGATATGTTGTGTATTTTTTGGGGGTTTGTGTTTGTTGTGTATGGTAGTATGGTGTATATGTGTGTATGTGTGTGTGTATGGTGTATGTGTATGTGTAAGTGTAGTGTAATGGTGTGTGTGTATTTGTGTATGGTGTGTATGTTTATGTTGTGTATTGTGTGTATGTGTGTGTGAATGTGTGGGTATAAAGTATGGTGTATGTGTGTGTATTTTTATGTTATATGTGTGATGTGTATGTGTGTGTGTATGGTAATGTGTATTTGTATGATGTGTGTATATTTGTATGTGTGTG
Organism: Rapana venosa; assembly: GCA_028751875.1. NCBI lineage: Eukaryota > Metazoa > Mollusca > Gastropoda > Neogastropoda > Muricidae > Rapana > Rapana venosa. Next base: position 52,125,855 of record CM054160.1, read on the forward strand.
ATGTGTATGTGATGTGTGTATGTGTATGTGTGATGGTATGTCTGTGTATTAGTGTTTGTGTCATTGTGTATGTGTATAGTGAATGTGAATGTGTATGTTTATGATAATGTGTGTGTGTATTGGAAGTGTATGTGTATGAAGTGTGTGTAGTCGGTGTATGTGTATGGTGTGTGATGTTTTATGTGTGTGTATGTTGTATGCTTATGGTGTGTGTGTGTGTAAGTGTGTGAGTATGTTATGTGTGTGTATGTGTATGTGTATGTGATGGTGTGTGTATGTGCATGTGTATTTAGTGAGTGTATTTATGATGTGTATACAGACGTAAGTGTTGTGCATGTGTGTGTATAAGTATGTGTTAAGTTATGTGTATGATGAGTATTGTGTGAGAACGTTTATGGGGAATGTGTGTGTATATAGTATGTGTGTGTCATGTTTAATGTTTGGGGGGGGGGGGGGGGGGGGGGGGGGGGGGGGGGGGGGGGGGGTAGGGGGGTGGGGGGGGGGGGTTTGGGTGGGGGGGGGGGGGGGGGGGGGGGGGGGGGGGGGGGGGGGGGGAGGGGTTGTGGGGGGTTGGGGGTTGTTTTGTGTAGGTGTGTGGGATGTGTATGTGTATTGTATGTGCGTGTGTATTTTGTATGTGTATGATTGTTGTTGTATGTGTAGTGTGTATGTGTATGTGTAATGTGTGTGTATGTGTATGTGTATGTGTTGGTATTGTGTATTAAATTATAGTGGTGTATGTGTAATGTGTATTCTATGTTAATGTGCGTGTATGGATGTATTTGTATGTGTGTGTTATAGTGTATGTTGTATGTGAATGTTATAGAGTTTATGTGTATGTGAGTGTATGTTGAATGTGGATAGATGTATTGCGTATGTGATATGAGTATGTTGTATGTGAATGTGTATTAGTATGTATTATGATGTGTGAGATGTGGATGATGTATGTGTAATATGTTTGAAGTACTGTATGTGTATTTGTATGTGTGTGTGTATGTGTATGTGTATGTGTATATGTGTGTATGTGTATGTGTATATGTATGCTTGGTGTGTATGGGGGGGGGGATGGGGTTGTGTTTTGGAGGGATGTGTGTTGTGGTGGGGGGGGTGTTTGTTTTTGGTTTGGGGTTGGTGGGGTGTGGGGGGGGTATTGTATGTGTTATTGGTATGTGTATGGGTTATGTGTATGTGTGTATGTGAGTATGCATAAGTATGTGTTTTGTGTGTGTATGTGTTTGTGTATGGGGTTATGTTTGTTAGTGTGTGTGTTATGTGTTTTTTATGTGTATGTGTATGTGTATGGTGTGTATGTTGTATGTGTATGTGTGTATGTATGTGTATGTGTATTGTGTTTATTTATTGATGTTATGTATGTGATTGTGTATGGTATTAGGTAAGTCGGTATGGCATTTTTAGTGTATGTGTAATGTGTATGTGTGTGTATGTGTATATCTGTGTGTAAGTGTAATCGTAAGTGTGTGGCATGAGGTGTGAGATATATTGGGTTAATGTGTATATGGGTGTGTATGTGTTGTTTTGTATTTGTATCCGTTGTATGTTAGTGTGTATAGTGTGTGTATGTGTATGTGTGTGTGTGTGGATGAGATATGTGTATATGTGTGTGTGAACGTGTAAGTGATGTGTGTGTGTTTATAGTGTATGTGTATGTGTGTGTATGTGTATGTGTATGCTGTTGTGAATATGTGAGTGAAAGTTGTGTGTGTTGTTGTTGTGTATGTTTACTTCAATTTTACGTCTGTTCGCTTTTTGTGATATTTAGAGCGGGGGAAAATCAAAACTAAGTGAAAAACCTAAAAAAACAGGGTGAGGTGGATGAGTTGTTAAAAAACCCCACAATTGGCAATTGGCAACGACGAATAAAAACAAACAAACAAAACAAACAAAAAGTCAATAACGTTAATGGTAACTATAACAAATGTCCTTAGTGTGGATGTCTTTGACGAAGACCTTTCACGAAATAACAATGACTAGATATTTAGATTGCTGAAAAATGCTGGTATGATGAAGATTATCGAGAAAAATGGGGCATTGAAATGGTTGTAGGCACGTTGGCAGATCAAAAAGTATATGAGTTATTAGTGATATGCTCCACTCTATCACAGGTTATTATAATTACCTATTTTTGCTGAATTTTGTATTCAATGGCATTTAGTTTAAACCATTCTATAGAAAATATAATAACTATAATTCTCCTGACCTGTAAACCACAAGTACTACATCTGAATAGGTTGCTACACACAGTTAAGCATTTAATCGTATTGATTGCAGTTCTAGTTAAAAGTTTCTCATTTTGCTGATTAACTGTCAGTGACTCTTTCTGCCAATGATTTTTGTGTCTATAAGGCTATACGCCTTCTTTGTATAGGATAAGGCACATGCAATTCTATTGGGCAATTCGTGGGTCCGGAGGGCGTCTTCACCTATGTTTTGCACTCCTTTTTTCTGGGCGAGGCTCTATCATTCGCGGCCATCGGGACTCATTTGGAATGAGCACTCAAGTGGTGTGAAGGCAACCAACAAAAATTCAGGCATAAGGTACAATTATGCGTTCATTTAAGGTATAAGAGATGTATTACATGCTTAATCAGCTAATATGATTTTGCGAAGTTTTCTTGGGATTGGGGGGGGGGGGGGGGGGGATGGGGGGGGGGGGGGGGGAGATATGTGTGTTAAAGCATTACAATACCGATTTATTAGAATGCAATCCAAAGTAAGAATTTGAAATACTCGACACAACGGCAGTAAATCAAGGAATATAAAGTATAGACTTGCCATTATGTATTTGCTTACAAGTTCTCTGGCTGTAAATATCGGAGTGATGTTTACCAACATAATTAATGATTTTTAATTTTTAAAGCTGGTATAGTCAGGAATAACAGAAAGCCGAACTGGTTTCTTGATTATCTTAAATGCGTGATCCGTCTGTATAAAATTTGTAAAATGGTCAAGAAATGATTATGATGGTTTGTGGTGATAGCGGCGGGCTCATCAGAAACCATATATTCAAATTGTCATTCTTAGTTTACATTATGACATACCTCCGTATGAAAAATCAAAGTGGGTGCTTTAGTCATCCACCCATGATGGGCTACAGGTATAGATTGTTTCTTTCTCTCGTGTGTCGCATGCTGTGTTTTGATTGATCTTGCAGAGTTTTGTACCAAGATCAGTACACATATGTACTTATGGGGCATTAAAGAAGTGATATATAATTTCGCTCTTTTAGGAAAGATAAAAATTCTGAATTTATCTTCTATTTCATCATTGAATAAATATTCTTTCGATTATGTGTTCTAAGAAGCAGCCTATTTAGGCTACCTGTCCAGTTGAACGGTAATACATCTAAAGCAATATGGCCGACTGTCGTTATGATGTTCCCTAGGGCTGAAGCGTGATAAGGCCACACGGACTTAAAAGGGGGGGGGATAAAAGATTATAGGACTAGTCAAGACATAGGCCATGTATGGCTTTGCAGTGCTAACTTTGTAATCTTTTTTAAGTTAAAATACTGTAGTAGCACTGAAATAGATAACCTCTGACCATACGATGCATTTTTGAACAGCGAAGTAAGAAGATGTAAGCTAAATTTTGCAGAATAATGTGTCATTAGGCCTGGGCAAGTATCAACTTAAAGCTAAAAGAAGAGGTCGTTAAACTTTTTGAAGTATGGTATATAAACAAGTTCTGGAGACAGATGAGACACATTAAATTCTGAAATATTTAGATACATCTCATTAAATCGTTGCAAAATGATCGTATAGGTATGTGTATTCGTATGTGCGTGTGAGTGTGTATGTGCCTGTGTGTGTAATGTGTATTGTGTGTGTATGAGTAATGAGTATGACTGTGTGCTGTGTATGTGTGTATGTGTATGTGATTTGTGTACAGTGTATTGTGTATGTGGTATGTGTATATTTGTGTGATATGTGTATGTGATATTTGTGTGCATGTGTATGGTGTATGTGTGTGGTATGATGGTGTGTAAGTGGTGTGTAATTTGTATTGAGTATGTGTGTGTATGTGTATGTGTAATGTGACATGTGTCTGTGTATGAGTATGTTATGTGTGAATGTGTATGTGTCATAGGATGTGTTGTGTGCGACATGTGTTGTGTGTATGTGTATGGGTAAGTGTATGTGTTGTATTGTGTATGTGGAGTATATGTGTTATGTGAATGTGTGTGTCAAAGTTATGTGTATTTGTGGTATGTGTTATGTTTATGTGTATGTGTATGTGTGTGTTGTGTATGTGTATGTGTATGTGTGTGTATGGATGGTGATATGTGTGTGTGTGTGTATGTGCTATGTGTGTGTGTATTTGTATGTTGTATTTTGTTTGTGTATGTGTGTATGTGTGTGTATGTGTGAATGTGTGTGTGAGTGTGTGTGTGTATTTGATATGTGTATGTGTGTTGGTATGTGTGTTCTGTATGAGTTATGTGAAATATTGTATGTTGTATGTGTATGTGTGTGTATGTGGTATGTGTATGTGTATTATTGTGAAATGTGAATCGTGAATGTGTATGTGTGTGTGTATAGTGATAAGAGCGTTAGTGTGTGATTGTGATGTGTTGTGTATGTGTAAAGTGTATAGTGATATATGTGTGTAAGTGTAGTGTGTAGGTGTGTGTGTAAAGTGTATCTGTAAGTGGGTGAATGTGTATGTGTATGTGTATGTGAATGTGTATGTGTATGTGAGTGGTTTATGTGGAATGTGTGTGTGTGCAAGTTGTGTGGAGTGTGTATATGTCAGGTGTTAAGTGAATGAGTGCATGTGGAACGGAGTAAGTAAGTAATGAGTATGTGAATTTGTGTGTATAACAGTATGGTGTATGTGTGTGGTTATGTTTATGTTATATGTGTATGTGTCTGTAGTGTAGTGGTATGTGATGATGAGTGTGTATGGTGTATTCGTGTGTAAGGTGTGTGCTATTGTAATGTGTCTGTGATATGTACTGTGGTATATCATTTGGGTGGCTGGGGCTATATGAGGGGGGGGGGGAGTTGTATGGTATGGGAATGTGTATTGTGTTATGTGTAATTGTATGTTGTTGAGATATGTGGAATGCTGTATGTGGTAATATGTGTGTGTATGTACTGTGTATAGAGAATGTGTACGTGTGTGTGTGGTATGTGTATGTGTGTTTCGTCAGTTTAACGTCTATTCACATTATAGTGATATTAGAATCGGGTTAAAAAGTAATATAAAACGAAGAAATGCAAACAATAACAATGTCAATTATACCAGTATCTTAAAAACTAACTTACATAACACACTAGCGAAAAGACTGAAATTAGTCCGGACTTCTTATCAATCCATTAACTACCATGTCCAACAGTATACAACGATGTTGAGGATTCAGTGGAAACAAAATCTGATCCAGTGATGAAACCTGGTAAGACAAGGGGCAGGTAAAAAATTATCCTGGCTTTATAAATGTCCACGAATCAAAATTACATGACTATTGGTAATCTTCTCGACTCACAAATACAGTTTATCATCCTTTTCACGTTAGCTTTGTCCTGAAAGCATTTAGTTTAAATCTGTAGGGCATTCTATTTCTATCTATGCTGTCGCGTAGCCTGAACGACCGATTGTGGGTGCACCCTTCAAGAGACTCAGCAACGCCGTTCCCGTGCCATTCCTCTCTTCTGTTCTGCTTTTCAGGTTTTGTTGAGTTTTCTATAGGCCATGGCCACTTCACTGATGTTATTCCCTCCAGCTCTTCCTTGGTCATGCCTCTTCTATCTTCCTCGCTTAGGACGAGTGCCATTGGCATAAACTGTCTTCGTAATTCCCGCTTGAGGATCTGTGACATGCCCATTAACATTTGGGGGGGGGGGGGGGGGGGGGGGGGGGGGGATGGGGGGGGGGGGTGTTTTTTAAGTTTATCGCTTTTCACGATCGTTATTGAAGGTTCTCTCATAGGGTATCCACAATGGTTTGCTGTGATCGATGTATGGCACGCCTTTCGTTGCTTAATGGTGGTTCTTTTGTAGGAGATGGCCAAGAGATCTCCGAAAAGGGCATCTCATCTCGCCTCCACTGCCTGTGACCTCTTCTTCTCCAAATCTGCATGTCAAGGGTCCATGATTCAACAGCATACAGAAATATGATATGACAAGGGAGCGCATTAGTCTGTCTTGGAGATAAGTGAGATATTCCTTGTCTCTTTTGCTGCTCTCCAGTATGGTGTTTAGTTTACAAAGCTTGTTATTGGTCTGTGGCAGTCCTGCATACTACTTGCCTGGCTTGGATCACCTTGTCGGATACAATGCAGCTCCAGTTACATGAAGCTTTGAACTGTTTCCAGCTTCTGTGTCTATATAATCCGCCTGATGATCGAGTGGCTAATGGCCTGTTGGTGTTATTATGTCATCAGTTTGGTCTTTCTCTGCACTGATTTCCATGGCGCGTTTGTTTTGGAGCCATATATCCAAGTGTTTGACTGTTAGGCTGCGCACTCTTTTTCTGATCCTGGGCTTATTCATCAATGTCATCTGGGAAGCAGGAGTTTGTGATTGTTCTGCGCCAGCCAATGCTGACTGATCCTATCATGATGTTCGCAGTGCTCAGGGGCCATGATTCGTCATCAAGAAGATGATGATGAAAGAGTGGGTGACAGTAGACAAGGAAGCCCAGCCTCTACTCCTAAACTTGTATGTTCGAAACCATTCTCCAAATGTTTGTTGTTGGTAGTACAGCTGGGTTAAAAAAACGGCACTGGTGGCCATTCTAGTCCTGTCTGTACAGGGGCTGTTGAGATGTCGAGACCTCTTCACGCAGGTTGGCATTTGTATTGCTGTACAAATCATGTTGCCCACAAAGCTGCATTGCACACAGAATGTCCCTGGTCAAATGCTTCTATAAAATCGGATAAGATAATACGTGGTAAGTCTTGTTGATTTGAAGGTATACCGCTCACCATAGTATTTCTGAGGTTATATAAAAAAAAATAAAAAAAAAGAATAACTGTTCTGTTGTGCTGCGCCTGCTGTCTGAAACTGGCTTGTTCCTGCATGTGTGCAAATGATGGTCATCTGCTTGTGGCTTCTATCTATTCAATATTATCTGGCAGCGATGACCATTGCTTTGGGTGGTGACATATGAGGCTGATTGTGGCGGTAATTATGGCATAGTTGTAGGATTTCCTTCTTGGGGAGGGTGATTGATGAGTGAGCTGGCGTGCCATGGTGTTGGCCAATTTTTCTCTGTCTTTTTCATGCCAGATCTATGTTGCAGATTCTATAGTAGGCCGGATCATAGTGTTGGGGAGGGCTTCCGCCTCCAGTTGCGTGGATAACCTCAACAACTCTAGCTGGGAGGATGTGTCATTGCCCCTGCTAGACTTCCGCCTTTTTCAGTCGATATGACGTGCTGTTCGCACTTCTTTCAGGAGGGTGAGGCTGATCTGTCTGTGTCTTTGCTTCGGGTACGATTAAGACTTCCCTAGATCTTCTCGGTTCTATAGTTGTTGTATATTACTAGTGCGTGTGAGTGCAGGTATTCTGTTCGTCGCGAGAGGCGAGTGAGAGTCGAGAATACTCCTGGTCGTCAGTTGAGAACACTTCGCCTATTTTTGCTCTGGATTGTTAAACCTTTTCTCTGTTATCGTGCTAAGTCCAGGTCTTTCAACGCAGCCTGATTTAATGCCCTTTCTTGCTATTGTTTTTTCTTGATGTTGGCTCTTCAATTCTTGGCACTGTTCACCGATGCCAATTCATCCTTTTGCCTCCGTCAATGGACTTCCTGATCTTTGTTGATCGACTGCCCTTATATTGTTCTTTGGCTGCTCTTGTCTTTTTGTTCATTATTTCTTTTTTCCATTCGAGCTTCTTCTAACGCCTTTGTCGCATTAGTTGTAGGATAGTTAGGTGTGACCCATGGTTTTTTGACAGTCGACTGTTTGAACGAAGAAGCTCGTTTGGGCTGTTTCAGTCACCCGTGCTTGTATTTGAAACTAATCTCAGGTGTATCTATGTCTGGAGTCTATCACAGTGAGTGCTGCAAACTGTTCACACGCTATCCTATGCTTGAAAATATTTCTAAATAGCCATCTGGTCCTTCAGGCTTCTCGTGGTCAAATGTGATCCCTGATGTTGTTCCGCTTGTGGATTTTCATTAAGACGTAGTCGGAAAGTCATCATCACAAGATCATAGATCTAACATGGAGTATTCAATATCATGCAAATTGCCCTATGTCTGTCTGCCTGAAACTTCGTGTCTGTGGCGATTTAAACGCTAGACTTGAAACGCGTGCGATTTTCACGAGGTCTATGATGTAATCTATTTGGTTGTGTGTTCTCCATTTGGGCTTATGCCACTGTCCAATTTTCTGATTTTCTTGTGTGGTGCCAATTTGTGTATTCACTAGCTGAGGTGGTTGTTACTGGAGAATGGCAAACTCCAGGAGTCGTTTCAAGCGCTCTTTCGCATTTGATTGGTTATTAGCAATGTGCCGGGGGGGGGCGACAAACGCCTCTCACGGCAGTCTTTCCCATGCATCTTCTCCTACCTTGCTGTTATTACCATGTCGCCTGGGCACAACGAGGATGTCTTTCTTGGGTGTTCTGATTTTCAGAACCTCTGTAGCTAGGTCCATAAAATTCTCCTAGGCGGCTTCATCTGTGTAGTCTGCATGTAGGTGTGATGCCTGTACGATATAGTTAATGTTTAAGGGGGTGGCTCTCCGTAGGCGGGAGTGGTAATAAGTCTGCTGATCACTAGGCTGATCTAGCCTCAAAGACGGTGCACGGTGTCTTTGTGAACGAGAAACCCCAGCGGCCGCGTTCATGTTATAGTCTTGACTGTTTTTCGCAGCTGTAGTATAATTTGGTCTTTCAGCTGGGTCGTTGTTTCTCCATGTTTTTCGGCACCTGATCTTTCGCAGAAGCCCAAGGATGTGCCATGATATCTGGACATCTCATGGTGTGGCAGTTCTGTCCACTGTTGCCTGCCAGCTCTTAGTGTCCGGTTACATTCTCCACTGGTTGGGCAATGATTGGTGTTTGTTTCTGGGCACCGAATTTATGGGCTGGCGTTTTACATCAGTTAAGCATACTTTCCGACATCTGTCCTGATGAGCAACAGAAAAGGGCGCGTCCTTGGTAACACCCGGGCGAACGACCGATCGCGGTATGGAGATTCTCGCTGTCTTTGTCGATTTGGTGTATCTTGGCTAAATCAGAACCTGGCGGAGCCCGATCCCTCTCCAGGTCATATTTCTAGCGATTATAACCAACCTACAAGACATTTTTAGAAATTAAAGCATTTCGAAAATCTATCACATTGCTTGTACCCAAGCCATTATAGGAAGACAATAGGGCCAGAATCATATATTTTCTTGCTATGAATGTGCTTCAGGCAAAAGTGCCGTTTTGTAAGCGAAGCTGTATCCTCATGCTAGAGTTATATGTTCTAACTGTTTTACTTTCACAAGAACTATTTTATTTCTCGCGCCATATATTGCAAGACTGTCAACTTTTCATTCATTAAAAAAGATACGCATGTGTGTGAGGTGAACCTCAACAGAAAGTAAACAGTACCTAACCGTCTTAAAATCAAAAAAGTGTACCCAGTAGTACCATGATTCATGATTATGGTCTTGTTCCTTTCTTTAAAAGTAGAATTTCTTAAGAAGCATATAAGAACACGATTAGAATCCGAGCAACAGAACAAGAAAAGTATGTTGAATATGTTCTTTAGGGAAGTTCAAGTAGGCAAAGTTAAGTGCCAACACTATAGCGTGTAATCTCAGCTGTAAATATAGATTTATTTTTTGCCCAGGTATTGACAGTCTCGTTCTACTTTAATGATAGGATAATGAAAGCTGGCACCAGCTCTCATTATGATTTAACGAGGTACGTGACCGATCATGGATATATATTTTGAGAGTGATCCGAGATAAGTAGTTTGACAATACAGTTCTTTACTACGCGATGTAAATGAATGTTAACATTTCAGGGGCTTTCTTACAGAAGAATAATTGTTGTCAAAATGAGTCTTAAAGAAGTTCCCAATACAAGGGAGTGGGTAGAGTGGAGCTGACTGTAACTGATTTTGCTAATTTATTTTGGTTAAAGATTCTGATGTTTATAAAAGAAGAGGGAGAAGTGTAAGTATTAATTGTAGTAACGAGCTGATAGTTTCCTTGTAACTTTTTTAGTAAATACTTAGGAGCACTGAAATAGACCTCTTGACCATACGATCATTTTGAACGAATAAGAGATGTAGCTAAATATTTCAGATTTAATGTGTCTTGGGCCCAGAACAACTAAAGCAAAGAAAGGCTTAAACTTTTTGAAGATGGTATATAAACAGTTCTGGGGACAAGACACATTAAATCTGAAATATTTAGATACATCTCTTATTCGTTCAAAATGATCGTATGGTATGTGTATGTGTATGTGTGTGTGTGTGTGTATGTGTATGTGTGTGTATGTGTATGTGTGTGTGTATGTGTATGTGTATGTCTGTGTGTATGTGTATGTGTGTATGTGTATGTGTTTGTGTACGTGTATGTGTATGTGTATGTGTATATGTGTGTGTATGTGTATGTGTATGTGTGTGCATGTGTATGTGTATGTGTGTGTATGAGTGTGTAAGTGTGTGTATGTGTATGTGTATGTGTGTGTATGTGTATGTGTATGTGAATGTGTATGTGTATGTGTATGTGTGTGTGTATGTGTATGTGTATTGGTATGTGTGTGTGCGCATGTGTGTGTGTGTATGTGTATGGGTAAGTGTATGTGTATGTGTATGTGTGTATGTGTTTGTGAATGTGTGTGTATAAGTATGTGTATGTGTGTGTATGTTTATGTTTTTGTGTATGTGTATGTGTGTGTGTGTGTATGTGTATGTGTATGTGTGTGTATGTGTATGTGTATGTGTGTGTGTGTGTATGTGTATGTGTGTGTGTATTTGTATGTGTATGTGTTTGTGTATGTGTGTATGTGTGTGTATGTGTATGTGTGTGTGTGTGTGTGTGTGTATGTGTATGTGTATGTGTGTGTATGTGTTTCTGTATGTGTATGTGAATATGTATGTGTATGTGTATGTGTGTGTATGTGGATGTGTATGTGTATATGTGTTTGTACGTGTATGTGTATGTGTGTGTGTATGTGTATGCGTATGTGTATGTGTGTGTATGTGTATGTGTATGTGTATGTGTATGTGTGTGTATGTGTGTGTGTAGGTGTGTGTGTATGTGTATATGTATGTGGGTGTATGTGTATGTGTATGTGTATGTGAATGTGTATGTGTATGTGTGTGTGTATGTGTATGTGTGTGTGTGCATGTGTGTGTGTGTGTATTTGTATGTGTAAGTGTATGTGTATGTTGATGTGTATGTATGTATGTGTATGTGAATGTGTGTTTATAAGTGTGTGTATGAGTGTCTATGTTTATGTTTATGTGTATGTGTATGTGTGTTGTGTATGTGTATGTGTGTGTGTATGTGTATGTGTGTATGTGTGTGTATGTGTATGTGTCTGTGTATGTCTGTGTATATATTTGTGTATGTGTATGTGTATGTGTATGTGAATGTGTATGTGTATGTGTATGTGTATGTGTGTGAGTATGTGGATGTGTATGTGTATATGTGTGTGTACGTGTATGAGTATGTGTATGTGTGTGTGTGTATGTGTATGTGTGTTCTTCAGTTTAACGTCTATTCACATTTAGTGATTTTAGACGGGAAAAAGTAATATAAACAAGAGAATGCAAACAATAACAAAAAGTGTCAATTAACAGTACTTAAAAACTAACTTTAACACACTACAAAAACTGAATTATCGGACTTCTTATCAATCCTAACACAATGTCCAACAGTAACGATGGTTCAGACAAAATCTGATCCAGTGATAAACCTGGTATAGCAGGTAAAAATGCTTTTAAATGTCCACAATCAAAAATAACATGACTATTGGTAATCTTCTCCCCACAAATACAGTTTACATCTTTCACGTACTTTGTCCTGAAAGCATTTAGTTTAAATCTGTACATTCTATTCTATCTATCTGTCCCGTAGTCTGACGACCGTGGGGGCACCCTCAAAGACTCAGCAACCAGTTCCCTCCATTCCTCTCTCTGTTCTGCCTTTCTCAGGGTTTTGTTGAGTTCTAGGCCTGTCCATTCACTGATGTTATCCTCCCAGCTCTTCCTTGGTCTGCCTCTTCTTCTTCCTCCTTGGACAGTGCCTTGCAAAACTGTCTTTGTAATTCCTTGGGATCTTGTGACATGCCCATACCACTTAAGTTTACGCTTTTTCACGATCGTTAGAAGGTTCTCATAGGGTCCAATGGTTTGCTGGATTCTGTTATGCACGCTTTCGTTGCTTATGTGGTCTTTGTAGGAGATGCCAAGGAGTCTCCGAAAGCATCTCATCTCCACTGCCTGTACTCTTCTCTCCAAATCTGCAGTCAGGGTCCATGATTCACAGGCATACAGAAATATGGATTAGACAAGGGAGCGCATTAGTCTGATCTTGGAGATAAGTGAGATATTCTTGTCTCTCCAGATGGTGTTTAGTTTTGACAAAGCTGTTATTGTCTGTGCAGTCCTGCATACTACTTCTGGCTTGGATCCCTGGTCGGATACAATGGCTCCCAGGTACTTGAAGCTTTGAACTGTTTCCAGCTTCTGGTCATTAACCCTGATATCAGTGCTAATGCCGTTGGTGTTATTAGTCATCAGTTTGGTCTTCTCTGCACTGATTTCCATGCCGTATGTTTTGGAGGCCTTATCCAAGTGTTCTGTTAGGCTGGCAAGCTCTTTTTCTGATCCTGCTATTCCATCAATGTCATCTGCGAAGCGGAGGTTTGTGATTGTTCTGCCACCAATGCTGACTGATCCTTCATGATGTTCCAGTGCATCAGCCATGATTCTCTCAAGGAAGATGTTGAAAAGAGTGGGTGAGAGTAGACAGCCCTGCCTTACTCCAACTGTTGTTCGAAACCATTCTCCAATGTTGTTGTTGTAGTACACTGCACTGGTGGCCTCGCTGTACAGCTGTTTGATGACTCTGATCAGGTTTGCATTGATGCTGTACAAATTCATGGTTGCCCACAAAGCTGCATGCCACACCCTGTCAAATGCCTTCTTAAAATCGATAAATACGTGGTAAAGGTCTTGTTGATGTTGAAGGTACCGCTCACATAGTATTCTGAGGTTGAATATCTGTTCTGTTGTGCTGCGCCCTGCTCTGAAACCTGCTTGTTCCTCAGCAATGATGGTCTCTGCTTGTGGCTTCAGTCTATTCAATATTATCTGCAGCATGACCTTGCTTGGGTGACATATGAGGCTGATTGTGCGGTAATTATGGCATTGTTGTAGATTTCCTTTCTTGGGGAGGTGATGATGAGTGACTGCGTCCATGGTGTTGGCCATTTTCCTGTCTGCCAGATCTTGTTGCAGATTCTTAGTAGGGCGTGATCATGGCTTCCCCTCCAGCTTGGACCAACTCAGCTGGAATGTTGTCAGCCCCTGCTGACTTCCCCTTTTTTCAGCGATCTGACTGCTGTTTCCACTTCTTCTCGGAGGATAGGGTGACTGTCTGTGTCTTTGCTTTCGGGTACATTAAGGACTTCTGGATCTCCTGCGGTTCTATAGTTATACAGGTCGGAGCAGTATTCTGTCCATCTGTTCAGAATATCCTGGTCGTCAGTGAGACACTTCCCATTTTTGTCTTGGATTGTTAAACCTTTTCTCTGTTCGTGCTAGTCAGGTCTTTCACCAGCTGATATGCTTTCTTGCTATTGTTTTTCTGATGTTCTCTTCAATGTCTTGGCACTGTTCACCGATCCAATTCTCTTTTGCCTCCGTCATGGACTTCCTGATTCTTTTGTTGACTGCCCTATATTGTTCTGCTCTTTCTTTTGTTTCATTTTTCTTTTTCTTCAGCTCTCTACGCTTGTCGCATAGTTGTAGGATGTTAGGTGTGACCCATGGTTTTTTGACTGGTCGGCGTTTGCCAAGAAGCTCGTTTGCTGTTTCAGTCACCGCTGTATTGAAACTATTCGTCAGTGTATCTATGTCTGAGTCTATCACAGTGAGTGCTGCAAACTTTCCACCTATCCTTGCTTGAAAAATTTCTAATACCTCTGGGTCCTTTCAGCTTCTCGAGGTCAAATTTGATCCTGATGTTGTTCCGCTTGTGGATTTTCTTTAGACGTAGTCGGAAAGTCATCATCACAAGATCATGATCACTCCCTATGTCTGCTCCTGGAAAACTTCGTGTCTGTGCGATGTTAACGCTAGACTGAAACCGTCTTTTCACCATGATGTAATCTATTTGGTTGTGGTGTTCTCCATTTGGGCTATGCCATGTCCATTTTCTGGATTTCTTGTGTGGGCCAAGTGTATTCACTAGCTGGAGGTGGTTGTTACTGGCAAACTCCAGGAGTCTCAAGCCTCTTTCATTTGATTGGTTATTACAATGTGGCCCACAAACGCCCTCCCAGTCTTTCCATGCATCTTCTCCTACCTTGGCGTTCCAGTCGCCTTGCACAACGAGGATGTCTTTCTTGGGTGTTTGATTCAGAACCTCTTGTAGCTGGTCATAAAATTCTTTACGGCTTCATCTGTGTAGTCTGATGTAGGGGCGTATGCCTGTACTATAGTTATGTTAAAGGGGGTTGCTCTCAGGCGGATGGTAATAAGTCTGCTGGACACAGGCTGACAGCTCATGACGGTGTTCACGGTGTCTTTGTGAACGAGAAACCCCACGCCGTGTTCATGTTTATCCTGTTTTCCACTGTAGTATAATTTGTGGTCTTCCTGGGTCGTTGTTTCTCCCATGTTTTTCCACCTGACTTCGCAGAGCCCAAGGATGTGCCATTGATATCTGGACATCTCATGTGTCAGTTCTTCCACTTTGCCTGCAGCTCTTAGTGTCCGTACATTCCACGTGCCAATGATGGTGTTGTTTCTGGCACGAATTTTGCTGCGTTTTACATCAGTAGCATACTTTCGACATCTGTCCTGATGAGCAACAGAAGGCGCGGTCCTTGGTAACCCGGGCGACGACCGATCCGGTATGGAGATTCTGGCTGTCTTTGTCATTGGTGTATCTTGGGCAAATCAAACCTGGCGGAGCCCATCCCTCTCCAGGTCATATTTCTACGATTATACCAACCACAGACTTTGTTAGAAATGAAAGCATTTCGAAAATCTATCACATTGCTTGTACAGCCATTATAGAGACAATAGCCAGAATCATATATTTTCTTTCTGAAGTGCTTCCAGCAAGCGTTTTGTAGCAAGCTGTATCCCTCATGCAGAGATAAGGCAACGTTATTTCACAAGAACTATTTTTATTTCTCGCGCATATTTTGCAAGACTGTCAACTTTTTCATTAAAAAAGATACCAGTGTGTGAGGGAACCCAACAGAAGTAACAGTACTACCTCTTAAAATCAAAAAGTGTACCAGATGCCTGATTTCAATGATTAGGTCTTTTCTTACTTTAAAAGTAGAATTTCTTAAAGCATATAAAACCGATTTAGAATCAACACACAAAAGTATGTTGAATATGTCTTTAGGGAAGTCAAGTACATAGTTAAGTGCCAACACTATAGCAGTTAGCTCAGCTGTAAATATAGATTTATTTTTTCCCAGGTAGACAGCTCGTTCTACTTTTAATGATGGAATAATGAAAGCTGCACCAGCCTCATTAGTATTTAAAACAGACCCATCAGTATAGATTTTGAGATGATCAGGATAAGTAGTTTGAATATGTTCTTTTACTAGCGATGTAAGAATGTTAACATTTTCAGCTTTTCTTACAGAAGAATAATTGATGTCAAAATGAGCTTTAAAAAGTTCCAAGGTGGGTAGGGAGCTGACTGTACTGATTTTGCTAATTTATTTGGTTTAAGTTTTGAATGTTTAAAAAGGGAGAAGTGTAAGTAAATTTAAATTTTAGTAAGCGAGCTGATAGTTCTTGCTCTTTTTGGGGAAAGTGAAAGTCAGACTTTTTCTGGGCTTATTTTCACGGTGCTTTTTT
>CM054160.1:52142377-52163199 GCA_028751875.1 Rapana venosa
TCTCTCCTCTCTTTTCTTCTCTCTTCTCCTCTAACTTCCTTATGTTATTATTGTGTTCCAAGGATGAAATGAGGAAATTTATTTTTTGGTGTTCCTGGTCAGTATGTGGGCTTTTCTCCTTTTCTTAATTTCCCCCATGTTTTACGGGGTGTTTTGATTTGATGCATGTATGTTTACAAAAAAGGGCAGACTATAAGACTGTGCCTGGTGTAAACTTTGTATTATTTCATAATATTAGCTCCAATTCCATTTCCAAACACTTAATTACCTCAAAAGGCAGAAATTCAGTCAGGTTACAAGCAATGAGTTACACGTCTGAAGAGTAAAGAGGATGAATCACGTATAATGTCATAAGAGAACTTACAGGTTACAGCACCATACACAATTGCCACATTACGCTCTCTGCTCAAACAAGGCATTATCTGACATAGTGCACCCACACAATCATGTTTCTGCAACATAGTTGTGCAGGGGCTCCACGAAAACGTCTCTCTGTTTCTCTCTGTTTCTCTCTCTCTCTCTCTCTCTCTCTCCTCTCTCTCTCTCTCTCTCATCTCTCTCTCTCTCTCTCTCTCTCTCTCTTCACACACACACACACACACTCTCTCTTCTCTCTCTCTCTCTCTCATCTCTCTCTCTCTCTCTCTTCCCCTCCTGACCTTATAGATTTGGTTTTTATGCCCCCTTTCTCTTCTTCCTTGTTTTATTGTGTGAGTACACGGGTATTGAGTTTATTTCATTATCATTGACTATAACCTGCATGAGTATAATCAAAATAAGGGTTGACGGTGATCGTGCACTGTTTTGAGATTATATATATATTTAGTGTTATCCCTGAAATACACACACACTCTCTCTCTCTCTCTCTCTCTCTCTCTCCTCTCTTCTCTCTCTCTCTCTCCTCTCTCTCTCTCTCTCTTCCCTCTCTCTGATAGCAATAAGGAAGATGTTGATGACGGTTCAGTATCAACAAGTTACAGTAGAAATGATGAAAATAGTAACAGTAATTTAGTGACAAACAGACAATGGTGGACATAATATTACTTTTTAGTTTGGAACATTGGGGGCTTGTGAGCCAGCTGGGTGACAGTGATTTTATGAAATATGTGAGTGACTTCGATGTTGTGTGCCTGTGGAAACATTCCTGGACAACTGCTTTTGACTTGTCTTATCACTTTATCAATCATGTGAAGTACATGTCTCCTGCTATCAAAAAAAAAACTCTCCCATAGGGTCTAGTCGTTCAGGTGGTTATTCTGTGTATGATTAAGAAAAACATTTGCCATATGTACTACAGTTGATTTCTTCAAAACGATCATTTTGTTATACTAAGACTGTCGAAATCACTGTTGGTGGAATCAATGATGTTATGCTGATTACTACCTACATCCCACCTAGTGGAGTCCATACTACCAAAGAAGTGGTTCTGCTTGTTATTTACATGATTGTGGAAATTATATTGGGGATTATAATGGAGGGTCAAGAGATTGTGATGTTCTTCTTGTTGGGGACTTGAATGCAAGGACTGCAGATTACAGGTAAACCACACAGCGAACCTTAGATAATTTTTACACATAAACCTGAAAGACAGTGATGAATTGATGTTTCATGGACGAGTGTCAGATGATGATGTCCTAAATGGTTTTGGTATGCTCTTCTTGATTTTTGTTTATCTTTTGATTTAAAAATCATGAACGGTTCATGTAATGTACCTGAATCAAGTAAGTATACTGACATATGCCTCAGGGCAATAGTGTTGTGATTAATTGTATATCTACTTGTCATCTAGCTGACAGTTAACGGATTTACGTGTGGAGAAAGAATAGAATCATCCCACATGCCACTTAAAATTTTGTGCTTAAAACAACTACAGAACAGAGAGTCACAAAGAAGGAAAAATCGGTAAGTAAAATCATCTGGAATGAAGACAAGAAGGAGGAGTTTTGTGAATATATGATATCTGCAGAATTCCAAAACAAAGTGCAAGAGGCTGTGCAACTCACCACAGTAGACATAGATCAGGCACTTGAAGTATTTAACAGCATTATGAAACATGCAGCTCAAGGCATGATTAAAAATGTCGGGGGGGAAGCTGGGATGTCCAAAAGATTTTCTCCATGGTATGACCAAGAATGTGTGGAAAAGAAAAAAAAGGCTTGCTAGAAGGGAAACTAAGGAAGTTATAAGAAAAGTAGAAAGAGGAGGACAAAACAAATGTTATCAGGAAAGAAGAAAAGACTATAAAAAAAACGCTTAAACATAAAGCACAAGATTATAAAAAGATCCAACTTGAGGCACTCATGAACTCACTGAATGATCCAAAACTATTTTTGTCATCAATCAGGAAATCACGATACAGGGCGGCTCCTGTGAGTGGAATAACTACAGAAGAATGGCGTGAACACTTTAATGTGCTACTGAATGCAGGCACTGGGGAAACAAGAGGGCAGGGTGACAATGTTATAGCAGGGGAAGGAGAGGGGGATCAGTTTCTGGACAGGGTCATAACAAAGAAGAGATTAAAAACAGCTAATTAGACATCAAAATAATGGGAAGGCTGCTGCCCTGAGCTTCTCAATAAATGTTTTTAAAAGCAATCAGTGGGTGTTATCATGTCCATTCTCCTTAGATGTTTTAATGTAGCTCGACACAGGTATACCCCATTGAATTGGACCAAGTCTATACATAATTGTTCCCATCAACAAAAAGGATAAAACAGAGTTAACATAATAAGGGAAATCTGGCCCTATGGAAATTTACAGGAAACTAAAAAAGTTGGGTTATATGAAAAACCCGGGTTTTAATAAGATGTGAACAGGGGTTACAAACATTAATAACCAAGTCATAATTGCACCCAAAAAAAAAAAATGTTGACCCGGTAATTAAGGGGAATTCTTTGTTTAGCTAAATATGCAAAGTTTTTACGTCCATTCTTAACAAAAGATTGTTGAATGGGCAGAAAGCAACAATAAGATAGATGAAGCCAGGGGCAGGATTTAAGACTTTAAATCAACAGTAGTCATGTGTTCACCTATATGTTGTATAGAAACAGTTTTTGAATAATGCAAACTGTATGTCTTATATAGATTTTTGTAAAGCTACGATAGTATTCAACGTCTGTGTTGGGGTTGTTTTACTCAGACCCAGGGGTACACGGTAAGTTGCTTACATTTTATGAAGCATGATGAATGTCAAAAATGTGTGTAAGAAACAAAAATTGAATATCAGTTTTCTTTTAATGTGTCCAAGGGTTTCTAAAAAAAAGGGTTTTTGTGTTGCTTCCCCATACTCTTTTCTTTTCTTTTTAAACTGCTGGACTGAAATATTGAGTCTGGGAAGCATAAATACGCTTGTCACCAACTGAAAAAATTGTTCATTATGATGTTCTACATATTGTTTAATTCTACTCTTATTGCTTCAGAAACCATAACCTGCTGTTTTCCTCATCAGAGAGGTAGGCCTGAAAGTAAATCTGGATAAAAGTAAAGTAAGGGTGTTCAGAAAAGGAGGGTTTTTAGCATAAAAAGGGAGAACTGGTTCTATGGAAATGAAAAATTAGAAGTCGTGAACCCTACAAGTACTTGGGTATAACCATGTCACCAAATGAGCTGGATATAGCGTGAATGACAGGATAAGCCGAGCAAAGAAAAGCAGTCTCAGACATTTTGAATTGCCTTTCCAGAATGCGTTGAAAACTCTGCCAAAGTTTTCTTTAAAATGTTTGATGCACAAGTCCAACCTATTTTACTCTACGGATCCAAAGTTTGGGGGTACACAAAATATGATTCCTTAGAAAAAGTACACTTGTTTGAATGCAAGAGATTCCTGAAAATCTCATTAAGAGCGCCCAAACAACACAGGTATGGTGAATAGGAAGACATCACTGTACATAAACTCGGCAGAAAGCTGCATCAGTATTGGTTCAAGCTTCTGAAGCAGCACGACTCAAAGTATTCTAAATGTGCTTACAACATGCTGTTGGAACTTCAAAATCGGGTCGTGCAAATTGGGTGACATATATCCGTAATCTGCTGTGCCTAAATGGTTTCTCGTATGTTTGACCTTTGGCAGTGTAGGCAATGAAAAAACGTTCATTACGGAATTCAAAAAGAGATTAAAAGACGTGTTCTGTCAAGAGTGGTTTTTTTCTTATTTTGAAAGCAAATGGTCCGAAAATTTTATAGTGACGATAAGTGCTGTCTGGGAGGAAAGGTCATTGAATAATTATTTTCAATACATTAGGTAGCTTTGGCGCGTTTCGAATGCGGTATCGAAATCAATTTTCTTTAAATTTAGATATGGTCTATTGATGGAAAGAAAAACTGTCCATTCTGTAAAAAACGTGTTAGAAGTTTGAAGTGCATGGATGGTTTTCTGTTCTGATATAAAGAAATCGCAAACATCTCAATGTGGTGAAAGCATCATATAATATCCAAACTGGCAAAGTATTCAGCAGCCGAATGAGTGAGGGTCATTTTTAAATTTTCTAGTAGATTTATATAATTAATATGTACCAAGAACGCCGGAAACAAACTGAACGATTCTCAGCATTAATGTTATTAGCTTGTGTCTGATTCTTTTTTAAACGGAATTTGATTATGTTTTTTTTCTCTTCTATGATTGATAACCTGTATCAAAAGTGTGTGTGTGTGGTGTGTGTGTGTGTGTGTGTGTGGCGCGCGCTGTGTGTGTGTGTTTTGGTGTGTGTGTGTGTGTGTGTGCATGGGCCATGCGCGTGTGTGTATGTGTGCGCGAGAGTACATGTGATTTTTGGTATGTGCGCGAAAGCAGATGAATTTAAAATTGTTAATGAAATTTGCCTTTGAAATGTTGCTTAAACTTTTTATTCGTGATTTGTACTCATTTGCATCCTTTCGTATTATCTTATGTCTACCCTATTTTTGGGGGTGTTGGCCTTAGACAATTAAAATTCGAGTTTCGAGTTTCGAGTTTCTCTCCCTCTCTCTCTATCTTTCTCTCACTATGACCTTATAGATTTGGCTGGGTTTTGTTTTTCCTTCTTTCTTTCCCTCCTTGTTTTTATTGTGTGAGAGTATGGGTATTGAATTTATTTGATTATCATGACATAAATTTTGTATGAGTAATCAAAATAAGTGTTGAAGGTTATCGTGTCTGTTTTGAGGAATTATATATTTAGGACCATCTCTGAAACACACACACACACACACACAACAAAACCCTCTCTCTCTCCCTCTCTCTAGTCGACACTTCTCTTCCGAGTGTGCAGAGTGTGCTCTTGTGCTCTGGAAAAAAATGTTCATTTAATACGGAAACCTGTCTTCCAATATATTCCGTTTGGGATCTGTGGCCCTCTTTATTATGTGGATTGCACCTGTGCTGTTGGTTTTCTTGTAACGGTGTGTCCTTGTGAGATATTGGTAAAAAAGTAATATAATTTGTCTTCATTTGTCACACTGATGTCCATTCACCCGTCACAGTTAAATGCCCATGGATTCCCTAGTCGAAATGTTAATCCTTGATGACACTAACCCTTTGTGACTGAGTCGCCACACTGGCTTGTGCTACAGATGTGGGATGTCCGGTGTGGCCAGCCACCAAGGTGTGTTACAGCATGAGGTGTGAAGTAATCTCAAGTTCTGGTCGATGGCTGTCTAGGCTAGGCTGGGCCCTACCCAATCAGGAAGTGATG
This sequence comes from Rapana venosa, assembly GCA_028751875.1. Classification (NCBI taxonomy): domain Eukaryota; kingdom Metazoa; phylum Mollusca; class Gastropoda; order Neogastropoda; family Muricidae; genus Rapana; species Rapana venosa. The sequence continues at coordinate 52,148,049 of CM054160.1, forward strand.
TGTTTTTGGGGTTGTGTGTAGACCTTCTTTACTATTGTGCCACTAGTGCCATCACTAGGCTAGCCCTTTAGTCTGTGTTCACAGCTTTTGATGGCCTTGCTCTAAACACCCCCCCCCCTCCCCTCCTCTCTTCTTCCTTTAGTCCAAGCCATTTTACCCTTTATGTCACATAGGCTTAGTATTGTTTGATACTTCTCCATGGTCAGATATAATATTATACTGAAGTGTTCCCTATATTCAAAGATGTGAACTGTGGGACCAGGGGCCATGGTTAGAAACGAACCACCAATCCCCCAGTTTTCGCCCCACTCCATCTTAATCTCTAATCCCTTTTGTCCACCCCCCCCCCACCCCCCCAAAATGTCAGCTGTCACCGAAAAAAACCAGTGTGACTGGGCCCCCAAATAGACATAAAAATTGCCCCAAAACAGTAACTTTTAAATCCCTTTTCAGTTACCCCCTTTGGCCAGAGTGACCCTATACAAACGCTACATGCACAATGTAAACGATAAACCCGCCTTTAGCGTTTGTTGGAATGACTTTGCCAAACTAAAAACCCATTTACCTCATTTGAAAATAGAGACCTAACCAGCATCCCCACCACCCTACCTAGTGAAGAACTTTATAAAACTAAAATACAGTGAATTGTGGAGACAAGAAACTGATCACCATCACCACCTTCTACACAACAGGAACGGTACTTGTGCAAGGCAACCTGTGCAAAAGATGGCTTAAAAGAAAATTTTTCAGACTCTGAAAACAAGTGATCCGAGCCATCTTCTGCCTGACACAGAAAGAACCCCAGCCAAACCTGGACGAGGCTGTGCGTGACCTGTCCGAAATACCTCTCCCCCAACCCAAACCTTCCCCTCTGGCGGAAAAATTTCTCCAGGACATCCTCCCCATCCAGGAGTCCTGCCCAACCAGATTGCTCCCTTTACCAATGTCACCACCAGCCCACCACCCAGTCCTGTTTGTCCCACTGTGTGATGCATCACCACCCTCATCCCTACCAGTTCAGCCCCAGCCAGGTAACTTCAGCAGAGGAGAACACAACACAAAACCCACTTCACCAAACACAGCGAAAAAACACCACATTCACACCCTTTTCAGACGCTAGTTCTCCATCACTAAACAGTAACAGTCCATCTAACATTCAGTCCAAAAACAGCACAAAAAAACAGTCATCCATACTGTGCAACACGTCGCACCATCAGTTACCCGCTCTCACCAAAAATCACATCGCTTTCCTCGTTTCCTGTGCAAACAACGGGTACCCAAACATCACAACGACTGAAGCAAAAGATAACTCACTGTCTTGCTCAATCCAAAAAACCACCAAAGCATTGGGTTTCCCTCACCAAAACTATTCTCACACTGCAAACAGAAAACCACGACTTGAAGTCAGAATCACGGAACTGAAACGCACACTATCAAAAGCCACACACACAACACTCAACCTCACACATGCAGTCAGACAAAGAACAGGACTCCTTATTTATCATCTTCCCTACCACCAACAGATTCTCTCTTCTCTACCACTATGACGAAAACACAAACCCAATTGTACACATGAAAACATGACCAGAAGCCAACTCCACCTGACTCAACAACTTCACTACAAGCCATGGACAATACTGTGAACATCAACAACCAAACAGACTCTGGCAAACAAGCATCGACATTACTGAAGAAATCAAAACCAAGCACAAGCAACATGCCAACATTTGTCGAAATCAACAACCAAACAGACTCTGGCAAGCAAGCCCGTGACAACACAGAGGAGAAAGACCCAAACCCAATGTTTGGAAAAACAGTCCCTCAAAGAAAAAGAAAGACAAACTACAATCACACACTTCTGAAGCACCTCAGACTACTACCAACAACACTCCACACCACGCCAACAACTAGCAGTACAAAGAGTACACTCCAGCACAACGAATCTCATCCTGGGTGACTCAGTGACACGAACATCAAGTCGATATTCTATATTACAAAGGCAGAAATCAAAACATCAGCATCTCAGGTCTCACAGTTGATGACCTTATCATTGGCTTCACACTTTCCCGAAACAAAGATTTTACAGCCCCGCATTTTTCATACTGGAATAAACACATGCAAACATACATCCATCACAGACAATAAATGGACACAACTTATCAGAAATAACAAGCATGTGTTCCCCAAGCAGGCTGCTGGCATCGTCTTTCTATCCCCCAATGGGACGACACCCTCTAAAAAGACCGTCAATTTAAATCCAATATGTCCCTTGCCAAAGGGGTGTTCTGCAGAAAAATCACGTTTGCAGCCCACGCTGCCATATTTACAACTGCTAATGGGGCCCCACGCAAAGATTTTATATTCTGCCCCTTTCCATCCCAGCCCCAAAGGTACAGACAGGTTAGCGTACAGCCTCAATACGCCGACCCCCGACACCAACGACAGCTCTCCGACGACACCCAACTACACGGCCCACTGACGTACAAAGGACGCAACCTTACCTCTGCTTCAAAAAGGGTATCATGTCCCTGGATACCCTTTTTCATCGCGGATGTCAGGACGCCAACCTACCCTAAACCCCCTGAATGCGGTGTCTGGGCCAACAGCAAACTCTCCCACGTCTACGATATGGACGACCCTACCTCCTCCCACCGCCCGCCCCCACCCTACCCAGCAGTGTCCGCCACCCGACTTCACCCAGCTCCAACTTTTTTTGTCTAGGGTTTTCACTAGAAACTCTGGTGTGACAAATTTCACCTACCAATGTTCCCCATTAAGGGTGTGTGTGTGTGTGTGTGTGTGTGTGGCGTGTGTGTGGGGTGGTGTGGTGTGTGTGGGTGGGTGTGGGTGGGTACGCAGGTACACTATGTGTGCCTAGTGTGCATACTGTGTGTGTGTGTATGTGTGTGTGTTGTTGTTTAACAAGGATTTGTATGTGCGTTCATACTGCATGCATGTGTTGAACACTTCCTTAAAACCCCTCATTAGTTAGAAGTTGCATAAATCTTACAAGGACTTACTCCTGTGTTCTGCTACCCATGGCCTTGAAATGTCAATTTGGTGACGTTTAATTTTATATTCATAAATCTCTATTCTGTGCTCGAGACACGCTCACCGTGCTGCAGTGTGAAGCAGACAGTTTAATTTTATATTCATAAATCTGTATTTTGTGCTCGAGACACGCCCACCCAGTGCTTTCAGTGTGAAGCAAACAGTGACAGGACAAACAGTGTCAATCTCTGTACCAGGACCAAGCTTTCAGGAAACAGTGCTGATTGTGTCAATCACTTTCCTTTCTCTTTTCTTTTTTTTATTTTATTTTTTTATTTGTTCTTACTTTTTATTATTATTTTTAATTCTTTTTAAAATCATATTTTCCAGGAACGTGCTGATTGTAGTTGTGCTTATTTATTCATATTCTGGCATCTTTTATTTACAGGTGCTTTACTGTATTGTCTCGCCTCGTTGTTGAGGTGATTTGGTTGCTTGTTGTTGTTGTTGTTTGTTTGGGGGGGGGGGGGTTTGTCTTTTTTTTTTTTTGGTTTTTTTTTTTGGTTTTGTTTGTTTTTCTTTTTAAAATATCTCCCCTTTCTTTCGGTAACCAACACGCCACCTTGTAAAATTTTTATTTTATTTTATTTTATTCTTTTTTTTTTCTCGTCAGACTACTGTCAGACTGATTGAGTTATATACACATTGTGTGTTACAGAGTGGTAATTGATTTTACTCCTCTCTTCACCCTCCACCACTATACCCCTATCAAGTATTCACTCCCCCCTCCTATTATTATTATTATTATTCATTGTCTCTCTTTTCTTCCTTATCTTCACCATTCTTTTACACATTAATACTTTCCTCACAAAACTAACTTTAAAAGATGTATTCAAGACACAATTCATGGCCCTCCAAGGATGGCTTACGAATTTGCCACCTAAATATAAACCATTTCAGTCAATAAAATCGAAGATATAAAAAAGACTCATCACAAACCAAGGCAAACCATTTCATATATAGGTCTTTCCGAGTCAAGACTTACAGAACACATAACCAACATGAAAATTTTCCCTTCCAGGATATAAAATCATGCGAAAAGATCCCAAAAGCAAAGAAACAGGTCTCTTAAACTATATTAGTGAGTCTGTAACGTTCAACGTCTTTTCCATCTTGAACGTTATGAAGTAGAATCCATCTGGATCGAAGTAGCTATAAAAAAGGGCCAGCGCTATTATAATGGGGTTCTGCTACAGAAATCCAACAGAAAGAAAAAATTGGATTTGACAAGTTTGACTCCATGATGAACGTTTTGTCCTATTAGAATCTAAGGAAATTATCTTACTAGGTGATTTTAATATTGACCTAGCAAAAGTAAAAAAACCAATGGACCCAAGTTATTAACTCATTCAATCTTCACCAATTAGTAACTTCACCCACAAGAGTCACATCAAATTCTAACACAATCATTGATCAACATTATGTATTTAGACCTAAAAACATCATAGAAACTTGTGTCCCTGTACCAACTGTAGCGACCACTACCCCGTCTGTACCACATGGTCAAAAAAAGGAACAAAAATTCCTAAACCTGGCCATAAAAACTTTTAACCTATCGCTCTTTTGCAAAATTTAATGAGCAGCTTTTCTTTCTGAGTTAAAGCAGTTCCATGCTCTCGGAAAAAATTCAATATTACTGATCCAGACCTGGCCATTGAGTTTGGATAAAAGTTTTTACTGAAATCTATAACAAACATGCCCATTAAAAACCATAAGGATCAACATGTCCACAAAACCCCTTGGTTTACAAAGGACTAGAAGAAGCATGCTATTCTTAGAGATTTCTTAAAAGAACATAAATATTATGAGGAGGCAAAAGAATTAGAAATGCCATAAATTCACAAAAACGGCGAGAGAAAAGAAATATTTCCAAGATCTACTTTCTCCAAAAACAAAAATTCAAAGACTGTATGGAAGGCAATCAATCAAATAACAAATAATCAATTGTCTTCCAAATCTAACGTAATTAAAGATATTTCTGCTGAAAAACTAAACAATCACTTCATTAATATTTCTTGTAACATAATTAACAATGATAAATCGAAGTCCAATGATCTCAATGAACTAAAGCAATTCTGCCAAGAAAAGTGTATTCCATCAAAACTCCACATACCATTCATATCTGTTTCTAAGGTCTACGATTACCTGACTCACCTCAAACAATCAAGTACGCGTGGTCTTGATGGAATAGATGGCAGAATACTGAAACTCTCAGCTCCAGTTATTACAGACACTCTGACACATATCTATAACTTTGTCTTCATAAGAACTATTTCCCAAAGCCTTCAAAACTGCTAAAGGGGATTCCGATCCACAAGTCTGGAGACACTTCTGATCCCTCAAATTAAGGCCAATCTTATTTTATCTTACCTTTCAAAACCCTTGGAAAAACATATGAATAAACCCCATAGTCCATCATATAGAAAATTAACAACTTACTTCACCCAAATCAGTCTGGATTTTTGAAAAATCACTGTGCCATACGGGATTTTAATAGTCTTGTAGCAATTGGCTGTCTAACATTAATGACAATAAATTTTGTGGAGTATTATTTGTAGATTTCAAAAAAGATTTGATACAATTGACCGAAGACTTCTCATTAAAAAGCTAGACTTATATAATCTCTCTACAATACTCTTGAACTTCTTGCTTCTTATCTTACAAACAGGCACAATGTGTTTCAAAGCTACGTCCACATCCACACTAAACCCATTCATTTTGGAGTTTCCACAGGGATCCATCTTAGGACCAATTCTCTTTTCATTATACATAAATGACCTTCTCTCCCTATCAAATCTAATTTCGAACTTTTTGCTGACGACAAAAACCATACATACAAGCCATACTGACATTAATTCTCTTGCAAAGACATTGCAAAATAGCACTGATGATCTTGTCAAATGGACTGAACTAAATACATGTCTATACAACCCCAAAAAACAAATGCATGCTTATCACTACCATACAAAGGCGACAAAATCTATCTAATAAATTTTCTCCAATCCATATTGAAAAGGAAACAATAGAACAAACCTCTCACCACAAAGTTTTTAGGAGTAACAATTGATGAAAATCTCAGCTGGTACCATCACATATCCCATCTGTGCAATACATGTCTCAAAGAGTATACCAACTGACTAAAAATCAAACATTTTCTTAACTTTCATTCAAAAAAACTATTCTTTCAAGCTTTATATACAATCCTCAATAGATTATGCTTCAACCCTGTGGGATTCTGCTAGTGCAAACACTATGAAACCATTATTAAGTCGTATAAAGTGCTCTTAAACTGGTTTCTTCTGAAGAAGAACTACCTTACTAGAAGTGGATTATACCCAGTTAAATATTCTTCCCCTACACCAAAGACTAAGATTTAACAAAGGGATCATGATGTTTAAGATAAAAGAAGGAACTTTTCCTCATCCTTAAAAGACAAGTTCCCAATGAATCATTCCAGAAATACCGAAAAGCCATGTGTCCCAATCCCAAGAATAGATTTGTTAAATCTAGCTTACTTTAATCAGGCCCTGTGCTGTGGAACTCCTTCCTGACTCATTTAGACAACTCCAATCATTAACAATCTTCAAAAGTCTTTTTTTCATCCACTTGATGCATCAAAAATAAAAATCCACAATTTATTGTTTGGAAACAAAGTAAACATATCCTCCCTTGCATTTACCAAATTATTCCCCTCTCTCTCTCTCTCTCTCTCTCTTCTCTTCCCCTCTCTCTCTCTCTCTCTTTTCTTTTCTCTCTCTCCTCTGTAACTGACATTTGTGAGCTTGCTTTGAATTGTAAAAAAAGCACATGAGTTTCTTATTCATTTTTCCTGGAAAAAAAAGAATTTGTCTCTATTACTTACAATGTTTAGATGTTCTTTTTATGACTTTATTGGGGTTTCCCCCCTCTTTATTGTGTGAGTGTATGGTATTGCACTTATTTTTATTACATGACATTCAATTTGTATGTGTTTAATTAAAAAGTGTTGGTGTTGTTGATCGTTTTGCTCTGTGAGTATTTATATATTTAGTTATTATCCCTCTCTCTCTCTCTCTCTCTCTCTCTCACACACACACACAACACTCACTCACTCACTCACATTCTTTCCCTCAATGACTGTATAGGTTTAGATTTTTCTTTTGTTTTGTTTCTTGTTTTTATTGTGTGAATATATTAGTATTGAGCTTATTTCATTATCATGACATATAATTTGAAACAAGTATAATCAAAAATGAGTGTTGATGGTGATCGTGTACTGTTTTGGGAATCATAAATTGGATATTATCTTTGAAATACACACACACACACTCTGTCTCTGTCTCTGTCTCTCTCACCTTTTATCGTTTTGCTTATAGTTATGATGGAGGCACCGTGGTCGAGTAGTTTAGGCGGTCAACTCGTGATCCAGAGGTCGCGGGTTCGATCCCCGCTCGGCTCGGTGTTGTGTCCTTGGGAAAGACACTTTACTCCTATTTTCCTCACTCCACCCAGGTGTACAAGTGCGTACCAGCTCTGCTGGGGAAGTATCTGGCGACAGACTAGGTCCTGTCACAGGGGTGGTGAAAAACCATCAGTTCGCTTAACGCTACAGAAACCGGGATAAGCTCCGGCTCTATGGGCCTTCTGGCTCGAAAGAACATACTTTTTTTATAGTTATGGTGTATCCTGATGAAGGATTCATATTTTATATTTTCAATACTTATTGGACTTGTCCTCTGCACTTAAGTCTTAACGAGTGCCCTATTTCAATATCTTATTGTTATGTGTAACAAGTATATGTACCATTTGACAATGTGAAGATGTTTATCTTTATGACTTATTAAGTTTGATTGTTATTCTTCTTGGTTTTGTTGTTGTTGTTGTTTCTTTTTCTTTTTTTTTCTTTTTTGTTGGTTTGGTTTATCTTTCTCTTTTGTTTGTTTGTTTTTTTTGGTTGTGGGTTTGGTTGGGGTTTTTTTTTGGGGGTGGGGGGGGGGTGGTGGGGGATGTTTTTTGGGTTTCTTTATTAGTTTGCTTTGTGGGGGGGGGGGGGGGGGGAAGGGGGAGAGTTGTTTAGGGGGGGGGGCTGCTTTGAAAAGGATTATTTCCCCATGTTTCTACTGTGAGACTGTATAAGTGTTGGGTTTTTATTAAGATGTATCCCCGGGCGGGGACTGGATGTAGAAAAGCACATGAGTGCTTATTCATTATCTTCGAAATAAAAGAATTTGTCATTGTCATTGTCGTTGTCATTGTCATTCTCTCTCTCTCTCTCTTCTCTCTTCTCTCTCTCTCTCTCTCTCTCTCTCTCTCTCTCTCCATCTCTCTCTCTCTCTCTCTCTCTCTCTCTCCCCTCCAGTGCCATCACGGCTGTCAGATGCAGCCAACACTGCTTAAGGGACGAAACTCAAATGACACAGCAAGTAATCATCTCCCTTAGATGACACACGCCACCACTTGTTTTCATTTGCTCGTTCGTATATATATATATATTGTTTGTTTGAGAGCTTTGTTTGCTTATGTGTTTGTATGTGTGCTAAATTGTTTAGATATGTATTGGCATTAAATTATTGTTTTGTGCTTGCCTCTGCCCTATACAACTGTTTTTGTTTGTTATATCATTTTTATTGATGCTGTCAATTATTCCTGTTTATATCCTAACTATTATTCTCCTCTTTGTGAGTTTAAATTATTGTTCGATTTTTTATAATGAATAATACACGAACATATTGACAACATCTCACCAGAGCTGCTGAAACGTAGAGGATCCGCAGGATTCATAAACTGCTGTCCTCAACAATAATTATTTATTTGGCACACAAGATATTGACCACTGTACGGGTTTCTTTCACTGATAGATCCCATCCTCTATCAAACACTGCTTGAAACAGTGAACTGTAGATTGCATCAATCGTGCAAGCAAACGTAATGCTCAAAATCTCCTTGAGTTGATTGCAGTTTCAAAACTCTTTCATTTGTTTAAAACTCACTTTTGTTTAAAACTCACTTTTTCTTACTAAAGTTTCAAATGAGTGTTTTTGTGAGTTTAGATAAGTATGTATGTATTATTTATAATGTACATATATATGTTTTGTGTCTGTTATTATTCGTTTTGTCATTTTGGGGGGATCTCACTTTGTTCATTTCAGTGTAGTATGAATTATGTGTGGTATTATGTTGTTATGGTTTTAGGTGTCATGCTAAAGATTTGTTGTTGTTGTTGTTATAATGTAAAGCACTTTGTGATACCTCTGTAAAGGGGAAGGTAAGAGCTCAAGAGATGTTCATCATCATCATCATCATCATCATCATCATCATCACCATCAGTAGTAGTAGTAGTAGTAGTAGTAGTAGTAGTAGTAGTAGTGGTGGTGGTGGTGGTGGTAGTAGTAGTAGTAGTAGTAGTAGTAGTAGTAGTAGTAGTAGTAGTAGTAGTTCATCACCTAGACCTGCCATTCATGCTACTATCAATTACGGCGTATTAGTGCAATTCGAAAGTACCTTCCACTGATGCAACATCCAAACCAGTCACATCTCTCATTCTTTCACGTCTGGACTATTGAAATTCTCTTCTGGCTGGTCTGCCAGTATCATCAATCCACACTCCTTCAACGTATACAAAACTCTGCAGCTCGACTTGTCATCAGAAAGACAAAATCTGAGGAAATAACCCCTCTCTTGCAACCTCCCACTGGCTGCCTGTGCCACAGAGAGTTAACTATAAGATCAGTACCTTCTGTTAAAAATGTCTCAACAAAACAGCTCTCTCCTACCTCTGTGACTGTCTTCACCTATACTCTCCATCTCGTTCCCTCCGCTCTGCTGCAATATACATTGTACTTACGAATATCGAGACTCAACCAATCCACTGTTGGCCATCGCTCTTTCTCTTTTTCTGGTCCAGTGATCTGAATAATTTCCCTCTCTCCTTTAAACCAAAAGCCTAATTATGACTTACAAAAAAACAACCTAAAGAATACTTATTCCAAATCTGATTTTTTCCATCTTGTTTCAATCTCAAATCTATCCCTGCCTAAAACAGCCAAAATCCATCAGCCTGCTAAAGTGTATAACCTTTGTGTGTGTGTGTGTGTGGTGTGTGTGTGTGTGTGTGTGTTGTGTGTGTTTTGTGTGTGTGTGTGTGTTGTGTGTGTGTGTGTTTGTGTGTTGTAGTGTGTGTGTGTGTGTGGTGTGGTGGCTTCAATTTTAGTGTTGTGATATTAGCAATGGGGCAGGGGGGGGGGGGGGGGGGGGGGGGGGGGGCAATAATGAGATAAGGGCTTTAAGAAGAAAAAATCCGTGTTGGTATGAATGCATATTAACAGGCTATTCCAAACTATATAAACAGTATGTTGCAAAAAACATGGCAAAGAAATGCAAAAATTAACAAAAAACCCGAACAATTGAAAAATACTCTAAAGTTGGAAAACAAACAATTGTGAAGTACTTGTACCGGCACCTGTGAAACAAGCAAAATATAGATTCCGACGATCATACTTTACAAAAAAGAGAATACTGGGGATTGCAACAGAGACAAGGCTATCTCACATAATAACTCTGGATTGGTTAAAACTTCCTGCAGTGACTTATCTTGAAATGATGGTAAAAGCGTTTTTAAACCTTGACATTGATACAGAACATGAACATTGGAAAAATTTTCACCACATATGCATTGTATATTTTGGGCAAAGTTTGCTCGAAAGGCATTTAATTTCAATCTGTAGATTAGAGAAACAATTTTTCTAGTACAGGATTTTCGAAAGCCGTACTGAGTACAAAGAATGTTCTCAAGATCCAAAACTGAACAAGTATGCAGGGGATAACCAGCCTCTTCCTGTTTCTTTTTCACATGTTTCCAGCAAACATTTTGAAGCAAAGCATAACCTTCATGAAGAGAAAGAGGAATATCTAAAACATTTGAATAGCTATCATGTTTTGCTGCCTTTTTGGCAGCTTTGTCGACTTTTTCATTAAAATAAATACCACAATGAGATGGAACCCAGCGAAAGTAACATTCGAACCCCTCAGAATTAGAAAATGTACCAACAAATTAATTTCAGTAATAAGATTCTGCCTAACGGTCGATGACGAGTTACTTAGAGACTGTAATGCAGATTTAGAATCAACACAGAAACAAAATCTGCAAAAACAGTATTGGGGAAATCAAGCAGAAAGTACAAAGCCATCAAAATAGCAGTAAGTTCAGCAGTAAAGATGGAATGATTTTTGCCGATGTGATAGGACTTTTCAACCTTTAAAGCTGAAATGATGAATGCTGCCCCTGCTTCCTTGTTTTTAAGAAGGGATCCGTCAGTGTATATCTTAAGATGAGAAGGATATGTATCTTCTAGGTGCACTTTTATATAAGAGCCTAGAATAAGCTCATTTTCTTCCTTTTTTAAAAGAGAGATGGTAAGTTTATCAACATCTGCTTTCTGAAGTTCCCATTTTGGACAAGGTGCTAAAAGAGGTGTGGATTTTTGCCAGTCTTTAAAATTGATACTTGACTCTTGAAGATATCGGAAGTGTAAGTACTAATAGTGACAAGAGAAGATATATTTTTAGCTCTATTGGGAAACTCTAAGTGTGTGTTTGTGTGTGTGAGAATGTGTGTGTGTGTTTTGCGCGTGTATGTACATTTGAATTTGTTAACTCTGACAATTGTTATTGGTTGTATGTTTAGGGGTGTGTTGAATGCAAGCGCTTTGATTTCTTGTTGCAAGATATAGCACTATATAAATTCCATTTATTATGAGTAGTAGTATCACTATTGTTGTTGTTATAATTATTACCATCATCATCATCATCATCATCATCATCATCATCATCATCATTATCATCATCATCATCATCAGTAGTAGTAGTAGTAGTAGTAGTAGTAGTAGTAGTAGTAGTAGTAGTAGTAGTAGTAGTAGTAGTAGTAGTAGTAGTAGAAGTAGTAGTAGTGGTAGTAGTAGTAGTAGTAGTAGTAGTAGTAGTAGTAGTAGTAGTAGAAGTAGTAGTAGTAGTAGTAGTAGTAGTAGAAGTAGTAGTAGTAGTAGTAGTAGTAGTAGTAGTAGTAGTAGTATTTAGTAGTAGTAGTAGTAGTAGTAGTAGTAGTAGTAATAGAAGCAGCAGCAGCAGCAGCAGCAGCAGCAAGAGCAGAAGCAGCAGTAGTAGTGGTAATAGTAGTAGTAGTAGTAGTAGTAGTAGTAGTAGTAGTAGTAGTAGTAGTAGTAGTAGTAGTAGTAGTAGTAGTAGTAGTAGTAGTATCACTATTGTTGTTGTTGTTATCATTATTATTTGTATTAATTCCACCACCACCACCACCACCATCATCATCATCACCACCATCATCATCATCATCATCATCATCATCATCATCATCATCATCACCATCACCATCAAGTACATGCCATCATTAAATATGAAGTTCAGTCTGGAGTCTGCCAAAGGACAAGTATCAGGAACAGGTTTGTCAATTTACGTTCTCTCAACAAAGCGCACCACTGTCAAACATCTTCATTGATTTCAAGAATGCATCTGACACAATAATTATAGCAGGAAGCACAATAGACTTCAATAAAAACATTTAACATCGAGCAAAGTATTCAATATCTTCTGGCAACTTTATTCCGAAGCAGCATGTGCGGTATTTACATGTGGTCCCACTGTAGAAAAAGTCCATGCCTCAATAATTGGGGTACGCTAGGGTTGTCTTCTATTTCCCACACTTTCAACATGATTCTTAATCCACCCTAAGTACTACGTTTAAAAATCACACACAACAATCGGCATTGAAGGAAAAATTACAAACCAAAATAACATCAGAACAATTAGCATTGAAGGAAAAAAGAAGGGTTACAAACGTTTTGCTATGCAGACGATATTGATGACTTGGCGGGCGGTGAGCAAGACCATACCAAGTTTTTCAAAAGACTGTATAAAACATGGAACAGTTAATGGCATGGAAGTAAGCACCAATCAGACCAACGAGTACATAGCAGGCCAACACAGCGCGCCACTGCGCCAACACAGCTACAAAAGCTTTTGTCCATGGACAAAAAACTGTGGAAGCTTTCACAGTTCCCTGAGTTTCCCTCATCAGCAATGAAATGTTCAGGGCAAGAATCCTCTCCAGAGCAATGAAGACCCCATCAGCTCTGGTCAGACTAGATTCTCTGCATGGGAGAGCATGAACAACTTTATCAAACACTCCCAAAAGCTTCTCCGTGTACTGGTAGTTTCCATCCTCACATAATTATGCGCACAAAACATGGACCAACCAGCAGCAGTGAAGGGCCCCTCTGGCTGGTAGCCCAATGGCGGTCTGATTTTTGATGGTCTGCCTTTGGACTTCACGCCCTGAGGATGTGACATAACGAACCTGGGTAAAGGTATGGCATGGGCGGAGAAATTGAGATGAATGAAGTGAGAACAGTAGAACAGGAATATCCCAAAGAAGGGATCCTCCCCCCCCAAAAAAAAAAACCCCAACAACAACAACAACAACCAAAACAAAAACACACACACAGATGTAAACCTTGACAATAGATCTAAACAGTTTTGAGCAAGGATAGTGATATGACATAGCAGGATGTCATAAATGATACACGCATCAACTATAAAGATAAGTACCAGACTGTTTTAAAACCATAATTATTCGTATAGAGTTCATTAATACTAATTAAAAAACGGGAAACGAATAAAGATTAATTGATCAAGTAACAGGGTCCAACGTTCTCTGCTGAACAAATCTCTCACGATGAATTGCTGAAAAAGAAGATGGAAGGATAGAAAATAACCATCAACAACAATGTATTCAACAAAAAATGTATCAACAACAAATGGTGAAAAGGACGAAAAAATCAATTGCCAGACACGAAGACTTTGGCACCAAAGCGGCAACAGTGGAGGACTCTGGTAAATTGCTCTTTATGGCTGCACCCTAATAAAATCCTAATGCGCAAAAGATATCACCCCCTTTCTTCTAAGGAAGTATTATGTAATGGATTTTTTTTACAAAACACACACACACACACACACACACACACAACCCCACACACACACACACACACACACAGAAAGATGGGTTGACAGAGAGAGAGAGAGAGAGAGAGAGAGAGAGAGAGAGAGAGAGAGAGAGAGAGAGAGAGATCTTAATTGGTGGTACCTAAAATCTTTCTTTCTGTTCTTCAATGGCTTTTTAACTTCTTTTTCTATCTGTGCTCATTTCAGGGCATTTTCATATCGACTTAGCTGACAACAATCATGTTTTGTGTTAATGGGACACACACTCACACACACACACACACACACACACACACACACACACACACACACACACACACACACAACACACACACACACACACACACACACACTCTCTGTCTGTCTGTCTGTCTGTCGTCTGTCTCTTTCTCTCTCTCTCTCTCCTCTCTCTCTTCTCTCTCTCTCTCTCTCTCTTCTCTCTCTACTCTCTCTCTCTCTCTCTCTCTCTCTTTCATAAAAAATAAACAAGAACGCAGGCAAATACACACGGTTCCTAGCGTGCACACACTCACACATACACAAATCGAAGATATACACATAGACACACACAAACATACTAATACGTAGGTTTGTTAAAAATGTCATATGCCTAAATGTGCGTTTGTGCACATGCATGGAAGGGCACTACTCACACTTACTACTCACACTCACCCAGACATCTCTCATTTACATAAATACACACACGCACTAACACACGCACCAGCGCGCGCACCACACACACCAACACACACACACACACACACACGCCACGCACACACATACGCACACACAGACACTATAAACCGAGGCCCCGTGTGCGAACGCATGCAGAACATCTTGCGCACACGTTAAATCCTGTTCCCCTTTACGTAAGAGTAGGGCCCTTGTGTGCCGGTGGGAACGGATTGCAAAATTTACAAAACCGCCTACACACGGGGACTGGATGTAAAAAAGCACATAAGTGCTTATTCCATTATCCCCGATATAAAAGAATAAAATAAAATAAAATAAATAAATAAATAAATAAACACATCCCCCCCATACACACACACATTAAGACATAAAGTGCAGTGTGTGCTAAATATGAAAATTCCGCCATGCGCGTTTTAAC
>CM054160.1:52163699-52198056 GCA_028751875.1 Rapana venosa
TTTTTTTTCAAATTGTTCGTGTGTGTGTGTTGGGTGGTTTTTGTGTGTGTTTTGTGTATGTCTGTGGGGGGTTTTTTGGTGTGGTGTTTTGGGGTGTGTGTGGTTGTGTGTGTTGAGAGAGGGCTTTGTTAGGGGGGTGTCTGGGGCCGTTGTTCTGTCTGTCCTGTTCTGCCCTTTTCCTTTTCCTGTCTTGCCTCTTCTCTCTCTCTCTCTTCCTCTCTCTCTCTCTCCCTCTTTTTTGCATAATTATAAGTAAAACACCCCCAATATCTTTGTTCACGGTCTATTACTTTTTGTAAAATTCCAAAGGAGAAATTTAGGTGAACGGTTTTTTTTTATCCTTTGTGTTTTTTTTATTCTGTAAAGACAGCCTTTTTTTGGGTCATTTTTTGGAACATACACAGAAAGGTGGTTTTTGAGTGCATTAAAGGTTTGTCAAGTTTCCAAAAGGGTTCCGAGAATTTATTTTTTCTTGTTTTCATTTTTCCTTTTTTGCCCTAAAATGTTTTGGGGCCAAATTATGCACTTTAAACCATTTCGAGTTCAAAGTTCCTCTCTCTCCTGAAGATTTAAAGGGTTGTCTTTCCTCTCTTATTTTCCTCTGTTTTGTTTCTCTTTTTTGTCTAAATTTTGGGGTCATGTTTCTGTTTTTAACCATTTTTTTTTAATTTGGGGGCCTGCCACTCCTCCCCTTTTTTTTTTGGGTTTTTTTTTTTTCTCTTTCCCCCCTTTCATACCCTATCACGTTTTCTACCCTTTCCCCTCTCTCTGTTGCTTGTTTTTCTTCCTTTTTTCTTTCCAGTTTTTTCTCTCTCTCTCTCTGCTCCCTGTCCTGCTATCCGCCCCGCTGTTTTCTGTCTCTCTCTCTCCTCTCTCTCTCCCTCTCTTATACAAATTTTTCACACAAGGCCCCCTTTCGATAAAATCAAAACAGGGACTGTTTTTTAAAGGCATGAATTTTTTTAGCACCAAAACACACCGTTAAATTTCACCTGATGCAGCGGGCTTTTTCCCCTTCTCTTCTGTTTTAACTTCTCTTTTAATTACAGAAAGGATGAGCAGTTGATTTCCAATTTTTTTTGGTCCATGAATCGTCAGTTTAATCTTACATTGCAGTTTGTGATGAGTTTCTTCAATACGTAAACGCTTAGACAAAAATTCTTGTGACTGCCATATGAACACAAAATGGGGCCCCTAGGGGGTAAAGTTTGGTATTACTTTTAACAACCCCGGGTCAACTTAAAGTTTTTGCAGCCGATGACTCCATTCCTATTGGTATTGTGCATTCAGAATATCAAATGTGCAGTTAAGACCCTTTTAATTTCTGTCAATGTTTGGTGGTTATTTTTAACACAACCAACCCAGCAGCATCTTGTACCGGGAAGGGGATGGGCTCTGCCAATTAAACTTGCCCAAAGCCCCTGCCTGAAAAAAAAAGTCAGTCCCCCCCACGTCCTCTAATTTAAAAAGAAGAAAAGGATTGTAACTAAAAAATGTTTTCTTCATTTTTTGTCATTTTGGCTGCCCCTGTTGCTACTTGGAGGCTTTTTTTGTGTATGTAGTATTTTTATGTATTTGTTATGTAGTATGTATGATGATGTCATCTACTGTCTACTATATATGTAGGGGTTTGTTTTATCCCATTTCGTCGTCTCCACTTTATCCTGCCCCCACTCTTTTTCTTTTCTCTTTCACTCCTCTTGTCTCACGGCTCGGGCTCTGGGCTGCTATCCACTGTTCTGACTCTAGACCCCTCATCTTTTTTTTTTTTGCTGCTTATTTTCTGGACATCCTCCGTCCTGCTTTTCCCATGCCATCTTTCCAATTCCCCACCACAGCCTTCCCAAATTTTTTATGCCCTCATCCTGGGGGCCAAAGTCCACGGGGAACCCATCACTATCAGGCTGCCATGGGGCCCTTGCCAAGGGGCCCGCACTGCTGCGGGTGGTGTTCAGTGTGCCTGTTCTGACAAAACTCGCGGGACACCCCCCACTAAGCCCCCTACTAACGACATTTTAGCTCAGTCGTGACCCAAACGATGGTTGCCCCCAAGGTTGCAACCCCTCAACACCCCCCAATTACCAAACCCCCCTAACCTCCTCCCCCAAAGGCTTCGACACTAACTCCCCACGGGCACAGCATTAGGGGCAACCAAACCTGGGGTCACCATAACCCAAGCAATGGCCCAACCGTTTCGGGGCAATTTTCTTTTATGCTGTGATCAATGGCAATGGGGATGTTAAATTTGTGCTGGAAGTGCATATGCTTTGGACTACTTGACGGGGTTGTACTCTACGCTTTCCTATCTAAATATCCCGGCGTCAACGGACCAGAGGATACAGACTCTGTATGTTGGTCAGGTAATTTGAGCAACATCTCAAACTCGTCTGTTAGGTGTATGAAGCTCGACTGTGGGCCCCGTTTTTTCCATGAACCCACACACCTCACTCCGGGTGGGAGCCACCCTGAGTCCGAAAAATCCCTATGACTTTTTAGGGAATCAAGCCCGCGACCTCCAGCCCCCAAACCAAGGCGCAAAAACCCCCCAGCCCCCTGTCGGCTGGGGTGGTTTTGGAATCTACGGCAGCCCCCTTTTCGGGGGGCTGCGGGGGGATCAGGGGGAAAAAGGGGGTTAAAATTTAAAAAAAAAATTTTAAATTATAAAATCAATTGAAACAAGAAAGCCTTTTTCTGTCATCTTATTTTTTTAATTTTTTTGCATATGTTGTCTGTCTGTTTTAGTAGGATTATGTAGTATGTCAATTCCCCCGCTTTTTCATCCTGTCTGAATCAACGGTATTTTGGTCCAACTATAACTTTGTGTCTCTCTGTCTGTCTGTTTCTATGTCTCTCCCTGTCTCCACGCGGGGTTTTTCTCTCTCTTTTTTTTCTTTCTTTCACCAGTTTCTCTCTCGTTCTACTCTACCTGAATCCCACAATTTTGTCTGTTTGTTGTCGACTGCCTGTCTGCTCCCACTGTCTGTCCCTTCTGTGTCCCCTGTCTCTGTTTCTCGCTCACTTTTTTTCAATCAAAGCAGGGGATTGCCCTAAAAGACATGAATATTCATGGCACACACGTTCAATTCCCCTGAAGAAACCCTGCCAAAAAATTTTTTTCCTTCTTTCTTTTTTGTTTTTAACTTCCCTTCCAATTGCAAAGTAGTCGAAAACCTAGAGGTCTCCCCCCCCCCCCCTTCCCTCTTCCTCTCTCTCTCTCTCTTCCCCTCTCTTCTTCTTTTTGAGAACGTTTTTGGCTAAAAAAATTTAGACAGCCATTATTTTTAAAATTTTAAACCTGTTGATTCATCCCTCTCCTAAAGAGCTTGTATTTTGCCTTGTATTTTATGAAAAGCATTTAATCTTAGATCCTTATGACTTTGAGAATCATTTTTACATATGCTTTATTTTTGTTTAACTTTTTTTTTAAATTTTGGATTTACACATGTGTTGCAAATTTCATATCATGTTCGTATACCCCTTCCAAAGGGGGCCCTTGGCCCTATAAATGAAAAACCATTGGAATCCCAATCGAATCTTTTCTCTCTCTTCTCTCTCCCCTCCTTTTTGTTTGATAGACACTAATCGGGGCAAAGCCCCATGAAGAAAGTAGGGAATGCTTATCTTTCCCTTAAAAAATGGGGATTATTACTCAGTCATTCATTCTTCTCTCTAATTTTTCTAACTTGTCTTTCTTTCTTTTATTCCCACTTTCTCTCCTCTTAGTGCTGTTGGTGCTTTTCTTGGTTCTAAATCCCTTTAAATTTTGGGGTTTTTTTGGGGTTTTTTAAAAAAAAATTTAGTTATAGTAATGAAATTTCACTAAGTTTTTCCCCCATTAAACTTTTTTGTTTTTTTACTTTCCTTTTTATTGTTTAACTGTTTGTGTACTAAATTTGGGATTCTTTAGAAAATGCTCTCTCTTCTTGATCCTCTCCCTCCGCGGTATAGAATTTTTGATGGGTCCTCAAAAAATAACTTTCTTGGATAAGTTTTTTCTTGTTATTTTTTTAAATTTTTAATTTATTCTTTCCTTTTTGTTTTTCTTGACTTTGTTTTTTTTGTTTTAAATTTGTTTTTCATTGAAGGGCAAAATTTAAAAAGTTAAAATTTCCATTTGTAGAGAGCTCTTTCTTTTCATACAAAATTTTTTTTAAATTTTTCTTATACATTCCTATTCACAAAAGAAAGTCTGCGTACCCCCTATTGTCATTCCACATGGGGTATGACAAAACTTTTTCAAATTCTGTGTGTGTTTGGGGGGGTGTTTTTCTGCAATAATAGGGTTAATGAGTTTTTCTTGACTTAAAAGATTTGAAACCCCCTTTTTCTTCGAAAAAGTTTTGTGAATTTTATAATTTTCATGAAGGCACACATGTAAACCCACCTATAACTGAGTCTACCATTGAACTGCCCAAACCTTTAATATTTCCTCCTAAATTTGAGGGGTTGGGGTGTTTAGACTTTAATGTCTTTTGTCTTTATTCTATCTGTATTCAAGTAAATCTTTCTGTTAACCTTTGTGTGTTGCTTATTGTGGATACTTTAGTCTGCCTGTCTGTCTGTCTGCCTGCTGATCTCTCTGTGCTGTTCTTTTGATCGAATTAAGATTTTTTTTTTTAATGAGTGTTTACATCCCCCCGCCTGCACCCCCCCCCCCCCACACACACACATTCACACCCCACATGCTCAGCCAGCTAGAACGCGCATGCACAAACACAAAAGCATACGAAAGCACAGCACGCAAAAAAAAGTATCTTTAAACCGTATATGCCTAACTTCCACCATAAAAAAAAAATTCTGTGAAAAAAACCAAAATTTTTTGAAGACCCCAGCAAGATCATGATGATGGTATGAGAATGCACGGAAACGACAATGAGATGATGAAGAGGCAAATATTACAGCGTACATTAAGAAATATCATGCTTGCACGATCTTAAAGATCAGTCACCCTTTCAAAACCGTTTGTGTAAACAAAAAAGCTTCCCTTTCCTTTTTCCTTTTCCCCCTCCCCCCCTCCCCTTAAAAATAAAAAGGGAAAGAAAAAAACAACAACAAAAAAAACAACTCAAAAACCCCAAACAACAACAACAAGTTATAGTAGTAGTATAATAAAAGAAAAAGAAGAAAGAAGAAAAAAGAAAAAAACAACAAAAAACAACAAAAAAAAACAACAGTAGAAGAACAAGAACATGGAAAGGACAAGAAGAAGAAAATTAATTAATTTAAAAATTGTTTTTGAAACGTTTTCTTTATTTTTATCAGTCTTTTATTATAAAATTTAGTAGAAAGTGTAGTATAGTAGTATATGTATAGTATATAGAGTAGCAGTGTAGTATATGTTTTTATCTTAATTTTAAAAGTAATCTCGTTATCATCATCATTTTTAGGAAAAAAATATCATAAAAAAATTTCCAAATTGCATTTTTCTTTTTGTTGTTATAAACATCATTATATTGTTTTAATTATTATTATCCTTATTACAACACGGGGGAGGCCCGTGGTCGAGTGGTTTTGGCGGTCAATCGTGATCCAGAGGTCCCGCTCGGCTCGCTGGGCTCGGTTGGTCCTTGGGAAAAGACACTTTATCCTATTTTCCTCACCCCCACCCATGTAAAAGGGGGGGTCCACCTGTGGGGAAAAGTTTTCTGGCAGACAGACACGTCCTGTACGGGGGGTGGTGAAAAACCATCAGTTCGCTTAAGCTAAAAAACCGGGGAAAAATTTCGGCTCTAGGGGCCCTTCTGGCTCGAAAAGAACTACTTTTACATACTATTACACAAGGACAAAAAACAGCAAGGAAAAACGATCTGATAGGGGTTTTTTTTTAAATTTTATGGGGTTCCGGGTCAATTGTCTAATGGATCTTCTTTGATATATCTTCTCTGTGACTGATTTTTTTTTTGTTATGTTTTTTTGTTGTTTTCTTGTTTCATTTGCTTCCAGCTTCTTTTTTGGGCCCTGCTACGGGTTTTGGGTTCATTGCTTCCTTTACCTTTGTTTGCTTTTTGAGTGCTTGATTCTTTTTGGGTTTTTTTTAATGTTACACAGCTTTTCTCGATTTTTTAAATTTTTCTTTTTTGTTTTTCTTCCTTCTTGTCTCTGTTTCTCTTTTCCCGCTCTCTGTCTTTTCTCTTTTCCCGTTTCTCTTTTTTTCTTTCCTTCTCTCTCTTCCTCTCTCTCCCCCTCTCTCTCTCTCTCCTCTCTCTCTCCTTCCCCCCAAAAGTCCTTGGGATGAGCTAAACCCGGGCCCCGTTTTGGGGAACCCACGCAGAACTCTTCGCACACTTTAAATCCTTTCCCTTTTTCGAAGGTAGCCATTGTGTGACGGGGAAAAGAACAAAATTTACAAACTCATACACACAGGGTTTGGAAGTAAAAAAGCATATAATCATTTCCATATCCCAAATTTTAAAATCATAAATAAAAATAAAATAAAAAATTCTCGTAACGTTGACTAAACTACAACACCTTTAGGGGGCCCAAGCAAAATTTTTAAGACTAAAACTTGTTGCTTGGGCATTCATTCTCTCCTCTCTCCCCCTTTTCCCTCTCTCTCTCTCTCTCTCCTCTCTCTCTTCCTCTCTCTCTCCTCTCTTTGGGAAAATTATTGTTTTTAAAAAACGCATTATCTTTTCTATAAAAAAAATAACAACTAGATTTTTCTTGACTTAAGTTAAGGTCATTGGGGGTTAGATTGTTAAAATAATGCCATTAACTTTTTAAAATCTTTTTGTGTTGTTTTTTGTTGTTGTTGTTGTACTAAGTTTTTCCCTTTTTTTTGGGTTGATTTTAACCCAATCAGGGAAAGGGGCCATAAAAAAAACCCACAAAAAACGGATGCTTATTCTGTTACCCTTTAAAAAAGAAAAGACTCTCTCTCTCTCTCCCCTCTCCCCCTTCCCTTTTTCTCTCTCTCTCTCTCTCTCTCCTCTCTCTCTCTCTCTGGGACTGTGCCTTTAACCACTATCTGGATGGGGAAAAGGGGGTTGCTGTCCATAAAATATTATGACTGCCCCCTGTGATTTAGTTAGGACGATGCCGCACGCTTTTCCCCTTCTTTTTTTTCTAAAAAATTGGTTTTTTTGTGCTTTTTTTCTTCCTTTTTCTTTCTTTAGGCCCCTTGTTTAAATTGGGTAGGGTAGAAAACTTGAAGATAATTATAGTTATCTTTTTTACTTCTCGTTTTCAATTCCCTTCTCTGTCTGTTTTCATTCTATTTTCATGTCTTTTGTTGGTTTCTCTGTGTCTGCTCTGGGTCCCTCTTCCCTCTTTTCTATCTCTTGTCTTTTTCTGTCTCTCTCCTCTCCCTCTCTCTTTCTTTTCTCCCCCTCTCGCTCTTTCTCTCCCTCTCCCTCTCTCCCCCCCTCCCTCTCTCCTCTCTTCTCTCTCTCTCTCTCGCTCTCTCTCCTCTTCCCCCCTATATGAAAAAAGGGAGGTTCAAATAAACCCTCTTTAACAGAAGGGAGACGTTTCTAAACAAAAAAAAGGGAATGAAAGGAGAAGAAAACCCATTTTAAAAATCTGATATTGGGCAAAAAAGACAGAACAACAAAAAAAGAAAGAAAGACGGCAAACAGTAAAAGACACACACACCATAGATAGATAGAAGATAGACAACAGACAACAGACAGAAAGACAGACAGATAGACAGAAGAAGACAGACAAAAGAAAAAAAAAAAGAAAAAAAGGGAAAGAAAGAAAGAAAAAATTTTTTTAAAAAGAAATAAAAAAAAAGAAAAAAAAAGAAAGAAAGAAAACGGGAAAAAAAAAAGGTAAAAATAAAAAAATTTCCCCCCAAAAAAAAGCAAAAAAAAAAAAAAAAAAAATTAAAAAAAGCAAAAACAAAAAAAGTTTGAGGAAAAGAAAACTAAAAGGGAAAAAAAAAAGGGAAGAAAAAAAAAAAATCCTTTAAAAACCCCAATTTTTTTGTTTTTTAACAAAAAGGGGGGCCCCCCCCCCAAAAAAAAAAAAAAATTTAAAAAATTTTAATTTTTTAGAATAAAACCCAAAGCCACCAAAAAAAAACAAGAAATTTTGGGGGGAAAAGGGGGTTTTTTTTTTAAAGGAAAAAAAAGAAAGGGGAAAAGGGGAAACCTTAAAACAAATAAAACCCCTTCCATTTAAAAATTTGTCCCAATTCCTCTTCTGACGATAAAAACCACAAGAAACGGCAAAAAATTTTGTGCCGGCACCCCAAGCACCCCCCCGCCCCCCCCCAAAACACACACACCCCACCCAAACTCCAAACACATTTCTTTGCTTTTAAGGGTGGTTTTCCATGGAATAGTCAACTGTTTCTTCATACACCATTTAGAATTAAAGGTTTGTCTTCTTTTTTTTTAATTCGGGGGGTTTTCGCACCCTGCTTTTTAAGAATTTTGTTGGGGCTTTGTGTCCTTTTTTTTTAGATTTTTTTTCCTCTTTTTTTTTTGGGGTTTTTTTTCTTTTTTTCTTTCCTTTTTCGTTCTTTCCTTTTTCATCTTTTTTTTTTTTTTCTTCCTGTTTTTTTCGCTTTCTTTCTTTTTCCAAAAGGAAACCCCCATACCCCCCTTCCTTTCCTTCTTTTTTCCCTTCCTTCTTTCCCCCTTTTTTTTTCTTTTTTTAAATTGGTATTTTTTGGTTTTTTTCCACCCTTTTTTGTTTTTTTATTTTTTTTTCTTTATGTATTCCTTTTTTTTTTTTCTTTTCTTTTTTTTTATTCTTTTTTCTTTTTTTTTCTTTTTTTCTCTCTCTCCGTTTTTCCCAATTTCTCTTTAAAAAAAAAATTCGGGGGAAAAAAAAAAATTTCGCCCTAAAAAGGAAAAAAAACCCAACGAAAACCCCCCCCCCCCAAAAAAAAACCCCGTTTTCCAAAAAGGACGGGGGGGCGGTTTCCCAAAAACGGTTTTGTCGTTTTATTTTCTTTCTTTAAAATCTAAAGCTTTCCTTTTCCTGTTCTTTTTTTTCTTTTTTTTTCTTTTTTTTTCTTTTTTCTTTCGGGCAGAAAACAGCGGCAACGCTTTTTCCAAAGAAAAAAAAAAAAAAAGGGAAAAAAGGGGAAAGAAAAAAAAGAAGCAAATAAATTGGGGAAATTAAGAAAACGATTAAAAGGACCCAAAAAGGGGGCCAAAGAAAAAACCGCCCCCCAAAAAAAACAACAGCCCCCAAAAAACCAACAAAAAAACCCTCTTGGGGCGGAAAAAGAAGAACAAAAAAAGCAAAAAACCGCTTTTTTGGGATGCAAAAAATAAAGGTTTTTGATGTGCTTTGCCTTTTTTTGTTTTCCTTTGGAAAAAATCCCAAAAAAAGACAAAAGGTGGGGTGGAAAAAAATTTCCCGTGGTTTCTTGGAAAAAACCCCCCCAACCTGCCTAAAAAAAAAAAAAGGGGAAAGTTTTTAAAAAAAAAAAGGGGTTTTTTGGGAAAGGTTGCCTAAAAAGTTTTTTCTTTGGGTGGGCTTTGCCCCTCAATCCCCATTTGGGCCCAAAAACTTTTTTCCCCCATCTTTAGCCATAGTCTCTCAGATGATATGTATACTGGGGGGCCTTGTGTTACACTAATTATTTATGCACGTAAAAAAAAAACCCCAGGGAAAAAACAAAAATTTTCCCTCCCAAAAAATTATTAAAAAAAAAAAGCCACTCTGATCCCCCCCCCTAACAAAAAAATCCCCTTTGGCGGAAGGGAAAAAAGTAAGGGTTAGTCTGTCTTGTGCAAAAAAGGAGAGAGCCCGATTCATGAAAAAGAAAAATCTGTCGATTTAAAAGTGGTATGAACGAAAAACTAAAAACAGTGCTCATTACTGACTGACGACTAACTACTAAACATCTGAATAAAAACTACAAGCAAAATAAAGAAAAACAACAAAAAGGGAAAGACAAAAAAAAAGGAAAACGGAAAGGAGCCCTTAGAAACACAAGAGGACCGAATAAAAGCAATTTGGCCATACGTCAGTTTTTAAAAAGGAGGGGTTTTGTTTCTCTAAAACCCCCCCAAAAACCAATCACCCCCACTTACAAAGTCTTGTCACCACCCCAACACCTTTTTAAAGAAAGAAAAAACCCAAACGCAAAAAAAAAGGGATTTTTGCAAAAAAGCAAATTAGGACAAGCTTTTTTTTAAATTTTTTAAAAAAAAAAACCGTTTAAAAACCCTTTAAACCCCAAAAAACCCAAAAAAAAACCCTAACAAAACACCCAACAACAACACACACACAACCAAAAAAACTTGCATTTTTCGTCACTTTAAAATTTTAAGAAGTTTACTCAATTTTTTTGAAACATCACCAATCACTCTTCAGACAGGTCCTGTAACCAATCGACCAATGACTGTCCCTCTTAAAAAAAAACCTGAAACAAAGGGGGGTTGCTGTTTCAAAAAGGGAATGTGGCTGCGCAATGTATACTGACAAAACTAGGAAACTTTGTTTTAAACACGAAAAAAAAGTACTTCAAAACAAAACAAAAAAAATTAAAAATATAAAGCTAAAAAGTCAAATTTTAAAAAAAAACCCAAAAAAAAAAAACACACACAAAAAACAAAAACAAAAAACAAAACCCCAAACCAAAAAAACAAAAAAACCCACCCCATTTACACAAACTGTCTGGAGCACCAAAATTTAAAAACAAATCCCCACAGAAAAACACATAACCAAACAAACCCCACTCACACAAACACCACACAGTGCACGGGAGAAAGAGATAAGAGAGAAGAAGAGAACAGGGCAAAAGGAAAGAGAAAAAAAAAAAGGAGGGAAAAAAGGGGCAAAACAGCAACCAGGGGACAAACAAAAAACCCCGAGAAAAGGGGCGTCAAAAAATAAAAACAAAAAGAAAATAAAAAAAATTGGGACGGAAAGATTAACACAGAACTTATGAACCCACCCCAAAAAGCCGGGGTCAAAATCAAGAAAAAAAACTTGTTTTGGATAAAAAAAACAGGACCCCCTTCTTATTAAATTTTGGGGGGCTTTAAAAAAGGGGATTCGTCAAGGGGACAACAAAAACACCCCTCCCTACACACAATAGGCCCCACCACCGCGGGACCACACACACACACCCCTGAAAACACAAAAAAACAAGAAAAAAAGGAGGAGAGAGAAAACAAAAAAAAAACACAAAGAAAGAGAGACAAGGGGGAGAGAGAAAAACCCACAACAACAAAAGCAAACAGAAGGCAGACCAACAGACAGACAGAGTCCAGGAATAAAACAATCTTGCAATAATCGCATTTTTGAAGCCGATAGAGAGTTTGCTTGTACTCTGAAAACTGACCCCAATCTTCTCGTTACAAAGTATTGAAAAAACCCCCCCCCCCAATCCTTTCCTCTCAAGAAAAACACGCAAAAGAAAAGCCGATTTGCTGTGAGCAATCAAGTGACAAGGATTTTTTGTATTTTTAAAAAAAAAAAGGTAATTATTTTTAAAACCGGGGGGAAAAATTTTTTTAAATTAAAAAAAAAAATTCCGCGGGGGATGGCAAAAAAAAAAAAACAAACCCCAAATTTTTTTTTAAGCAAAGGGGGGGGGAAAAAGAACCCAAAAAAAAAACAAAAAAGGAAAAAAAATAAAGCCAAACAAAAATTTTTAAAAAAAAAAGTTTTGTAAAAACAAAAAAAAAAAAATCAACAGGGGAAGACAAAAACACAAAGGGCCCCAAAAAAAAATCAGGAAAAATAAACACACAAAAAAAAAAAAAAAAAACGGCGCAAAAAACAAAAAAAAAACAAAAAAAAAACAAAAAAACAGGGCAAAAAAAACAAAAAAAAAACAAAAAAACCAAAAAAAAAAAAAAAAAAAAAACAAAACCCAAAAAAAAACAAAAAAACAAACAGACAAAAAAAACACCCAAAAAAAAAACAGACCAAAGGAAACAAAAACCCTGAACCTTTTTTAACCCCCCGATTTTTTTAAAAAAAGAAAACAGAAAACAAGGAAAAAAAAAAAAAACAGGCCCAAAAAAAAAAAACATACCCCGGGGAAAAAAAAAAAAAAAAACCTGAAAAAAAAAAAATTGGGGGAAAAAAAAAAAAAAAAAAAAGGGGGGGGGGGGCCCCCCCCCGGGGGGAAAAAGAGACAGATAAAAAAAAGAAGGAAACCTTTTTAAGGGAAGACTTGCCAAAAAAAAACAGGAAAAGAAAAAACCCCCCCCCAAAAAAAAAAGAAAAAAAAAAGCAGAAAAAAAACCAGGAAATTTTAAAAAAAAAAAAGGAAAAAAAAAAAACCGAAAAAGACAAAAAAAAAAGAAAAAAAATAAAAAAATTTAAAAAAAAAGACAGCCCAAAGGGGGAAAAAAAACAAAGGGAAAAAAAAAAAAAAAAAAAACGGCAGATACCCTTTTAAAAAAAAAAATAAAACAAAACAAACAAACCAAAAAAAACAGGATAAAAAAAAGGGCAAAAAAAAAACCCAAGGGCAAGGCTGGGAAAAAAACCCCGGACAAAAAAAAAAAAAGGAAAAAATCCCAAAAAAGGAAAAATAATGGTTTTGCTTTCTATTTTTTTTTTAAACCCACCCAACCAATCAGTTCCAGTTACAAAAAAACTTGAACCCAAAACCCCCAATCCGTTTTCCCCGTATATAGAATATGAAGACAAATGTGATTACTTTGTCAAACCCCTGTCGACTGGGACGTTTGGAAAAAACCCCTTTTGCGTTTTCGTTTTACTTTTTTAAAGGAAAAATTTAATCAAGCACCAGAAACAAGAAACAAATATAAACAAGCCAACATGAAACAAAAAAAAAAAAGAAACCACAAAACAAAGAAAATAAATGGATAAAATGAAAAAAAAAAACAGAAACACACCAAGTCACGCAAAAACCACATAGGCTACTACAGTAGATAGTCAGCGCTTGCCGGCATGCACACAAAAAACACAAAAGAAGGGTAATAACATCAGACACAGAACGTGCAAAGACAAAACGCAGCCATTGCTTTGTCTGTTAACTCATTTCCAAAGTCGGAAGTGGGTACCATTTTTGGGGGGGGGAAAATCGGTCGCGTACGCAAAAACTTTTCCTTTTGGAAACCCGGGGGGTTAGCCAAAGGGAGAAAAAAAAAATCCAACCCCCCCCCCTAGTTTTATATGGGACCTCCTAGTCCCATTACTCAACCCTAAAGATAAAGGTTTAAAAGTATCCCTTAAAGTATGTGGTTGTGTAGAGACCCCGCTTTTCCAGAGGAACGTAATGACTCTCTCCTTTGCTGCTTAACTTTTCCCGACCCCAAAGGGGAAGGACCTATTTACTGCTGAGTGAACTGGGGGAATTACTGAAAACCAAACCGAAACGGTCACCCTCCACTTGTTTAAACCCCGCTCAATGGGCCCGTAACCTTTCCTTAGGGAAAAGCGAGGCTCTGACCACTGACTACCCTGCCTACAGACCCATGATCATATACCTTACCTACCCTGCACCAACCCTTCCCCACCCCCCCACCCCCCCAAACCCCACCCTACCCCTACCCTAAAAACCCTTCCCCTACTTCCTATCCCCTCCTCCCCCCCCCCCTCCCCCTTCCTCTACCCCCACCTACCTTTTCCCCCCCCCCCCCCCTTAACACCCCCACCCCACCCCCCTTTTAGTACCCTTTCAACAAAAATTATTCAAAAATGCAAAAAAATTTCCGCAACAGTTTTCCCCTTATAGGTCAGTCACCGGGTTTATTTTTAAAAAAAAGATATTTTTTTGACTGGGGTAGAGAGGTCTTTCTTTTAAAAAAAAAAAATTTTTTTTATTTTTAGGATAATGGAAAAAGAAAGAAAAGGGTTGTTTTCCCGAGGGGTTTTTTCCCCGACTTGGGCGTTACATGCGGTTTCCTATGTCAAAAAACCCGAACCGCCCCATCATGGGAGTTATTTCTGTCTATGTTTCTGTGGTATTTTTTTTTTTCTTTTGGAGGTTAAAGGGTAGGGGGGGGGGGGGGTGGAGTGGGGGGGGGGGGGTTGCCCTCTTATCCCCGTTGATTTGGGCTTGTTCGATATAAATTTTTGATTTGTTCTTGTCTATCTTTTTCGAGTTATGTGCCTGGCCTGGCTTGTTTTGTGTTGTGTGTTGTGTGGGTTGTGTGTGGTGTGTGTGTGTTGTGTGTGTGTGTTGTGTGGTGTTGTGTGTGTATGAAGAAGAGGGAGTATTTTGTTTCTTTCTGGCACGCCCCGCTGCTCTGTCTCCTGTCTCTTCCCTCCTCGCTCTCTGCGGCTGTCTCCCCAAAAATAATTTTTTTTTTTTTTTTTTGGAAATAATGTGTAACATATGACGCGGGTATACTACATACATAAACACACACAAAACCACCAACTATTTTTTTTTATGTGTGTGTGTGTGTGTTGTGTGTGCGTGGTTGTAAATCACTTGATTTTGCACGTACTTGTGAACTTTACTACACCTGGGGTCCAAAAAAGGTTTTTTTGGGTGCCAGAAAATAATTTTTCAACCGTATGACAAATTAACGACCCAATTTCTCTGGGTTTTTTTTTTTCTTTTTTTTTTTACCTTGACCTGGGTTTGAGGGGACAACCAAAAAGGCCGAATCAATTATTCACCTAATATTCGGGAAAACTATTCCTTTCTACAAGTTGTTAATCAAAACAAATTTCAAAAAATCGCCATTTTGCTTCGTGTAATGGGGATTTTTTTTTATCGTTTCGCGACTATAGGTCTGAGTTTTTCACTAATGGGGAATTTCGCATATGCGACCTTTTTTTCACCATTAAGGTTCCCCCTTTCCCTAACCCTTGGGGGGTTTTTTTTGGGGGGGTTTTTGTTCAGTACTCCCGAACGCGACATCAATTACTGGTCTTTTTCGTGTTATTCGTCTTCGCATTGAATACCGAAGGATATAAGCACTGGAGGTCTAGCACTTGAATTTCCCGGGGAAAATCGAAAAAATTCCCATCTTTAAAATTTTCAGATTGGGAGTTCAACCCACGACTCACAAACCACCGATTGAAGTCAGAGATTTTAAACCCTGCTGTCTCGTGTATCATTGTTTTTTACTTGTCTTGGGCAAAGACTTTTCACTGCTAAGGCCACTCATTGTTACCCACAAGTCCTAGAATCCTTTGTCGTAGTGGTTGCTGATAGCGTGACCAAAAGCTGTGCTTAATCTTTTATAGCACAGGCTACTTTACGTTCTGCAAAGGGGGAAAAAGAAAAACCCCCCTAAAATTAACATGAAGCAGGGATCTTAACTGAATGTGGTCTTTTAGGTTTTACACGATGAGGGTAGGGACCTGGCAAGTCCGGGCCCGTAAAATCGGAAGCGTCCACTCTTAACCGCTTGTCACCTGAAGATTCAATTTCCCTTTATGCAGGAAAATCAAAAGGGGGGTATTCCTTAAACCATTTGCCTCTGTTTCGTCACGTAAAAGGACCGTTGATTGCCTTGACCAAAAACCGGGGTTATATCATAATCATAATCTTTTTTCCCAAGTTTGACAACAAATTATCTTTTTTTAGAAAAAAATTTTTGAAACCGCTTTGGCCAAGGGAAAATACTCAAAAATTTTTGTTTAAGCAATTTACTCTTGTGGGTTTTTTTAAAGATAAATTAGATAAGAGATATATTATTAAAAGAAATTATTCAATAACGGGCGCTTTTTTTCTTTGAGCCGTTTACAGAATTTGTGGGTTAAAAAAGGGACAGTTATAGGGAAGTTGTCCTTTTTGGAAAAAAGGTGTCCCTCCACCTGAAATAATGCTTTTACCTACCCCTTTTTTCCCCCTGAAACCATTTTTAGTGGGGCAGGTTTTCGAGTTAGGGTGCCAATAATTTAAATTTGAACTTTCCTACCTTATGCTTTATTTATTTTTTTTTATTTTTAATTTTTTTTTTCTTTTAATATTATTTCATAATAAAAGGGGGTAACGGAATAAAAAACCCAGTCTTTTTTTTTCATCCAGTCCCGGGGGTATGCGGGTTTTTTTTAAAATTTTGGTCATCTGTTTCCCCCGGGACCAAGGCCTACTCTTCCGAAAAACGGAAAGTTTAACGTGGCGCAAATGTTTGCATGCTTTGAACACGGGGCCTCGGGTTTAAAAGTCCATCCCAAGGGGCTTTGACATTCATCGATTTTTTTTGGGGGGTTTTTAAAGGGGAAAAAGGGCGAGGCTCGAATCGAAATCACAATCTCACGTTTTAATTGTTGGGAGCAACATTAACTATTCTCCACCTTTCTGAGTACAAGTCTGATTTGGGTTTCCCTCCTTTTAAAATGCTTTAAAAAAACGCCCAATCTCCCCAACCCCCGAAATAGTAACGAGAAAAAATTTGGCGTTTATCATGAATTGCTCTTCCGAAGTTGGGGATTTCATTTTTAATAATTTTCATAGATTGTCCATTTTTTTAAAATTTTTTTGCTTGAAAAAATTTTTTTTAATTTAAACTGAAGATTAGTAAACTTTAAAACTAAAATGACCTCAAGTGCAAAAGCGTCTCCTGCGTTTAGGGGCACATTTCGGAGTCAAAGCAAGTTGGCATGTTTATTTTTTGGCAAACACTTCCCAAAGGGAGAGAGACAGAGGGTGACAGACAGACGAGGACACAGACAAAGACCCGACATGCATCTAGTTTCGCCATCCCGATTTTACATAGAACAAGTTATCAATAACAAACAACCTAACTGGTGGGGTTTAATCCCCGCTTTACGCACAAAAACTAGCTCAAAATCTAATGGAAAATCCGTTTTTTAAAAAAAATTTGACAAAAATTTTAAAAAAAAGGGGGGGGGGGGAAGGACAAAGGAAAAAAAAAGCCCAAAAGTAACCAAAAGCAATGTAATTACCCCAATTTTTTTTTCTTCTTTGATCATTGACATTTTGGGGATGAACGTTCTTTAAGCGACTTATTATGAAGAAATTTAATACGAATGCCCCTTTTCTAACCAAACTGATTCAAAAATAGTAAAAAAGAATGACCAATTCTTCAAACTCGACACGTACACGGGTGGAATCAACTATTAGCGGAAGGACCCCAGCATAAAATTTATTTTAACTTTTCCTATCAAAACAAAGGGAGGGGGAAAAAGAAAGAGAACAGGGGGGGTGGGGGGGGGGAGGGCGGGGTAGCCCAGGGTTAGAACATTGCGCTCGCAATCTGACCTTTTTTCCCTTCAAGGGAATTTTTTCCGGAGTTAACATAGTGCAACCCACTCTCCCCAAAGCCTTCGGATGAGACTATGAACCGAGGTCCCGTGTGCGTGCGAACGCACGCAGAACATCTTGCGCGCACGTTAAAATCCTGTTCCGCTTTTCGTAAGAGTAGGCCATTGTGTGCTGGTGGGACAGATGACAATTTACAAAACTGCATACACACGGGGACTGGATGTAAAAAAAGCACATAAGTGTTCATTCCATTATCCTCGATATAAAAGATTTTTTTTTAACCCGAAGAACCATAGGGGAAAAAATTCCGTTTACAAGAAAAAAAGGTTTGCATTATAAGTGGGACGAATGCATAATGGAGGTTACAGGATTTTTTGGTTTGGTTTGGTTTTTATTTCAAAGGAAGAGCTTGTGAAGCTGTTATGACAGATTGCTTACCCCGATATCTTTGCTCCGTTTTCCTTTAATTTTTTATTTTAAAATTTTTTTTGTTTCTTTTTTTTCTTATTTTTTTGCCTTTCTTGTTCCTCATGTTTTCTCTTTCTTTTTTGCTTTGTTTCTTTCCTTGCGTTTTCTTTTTTCTTACTTTTTTTGTTCTTTTTTTCAATTGCTTTTTTTAAGCATTTATTTTCCTGTTTTTTGTGGGTTTTTTTTTGTGTTTTTTTGTTTTTTCTTTCTTTATTTACTTTTTGAATGAATAAAAATCATTGATTAAGTTTGATTGAAATTTAATTGTGTTGTTTGCATTCAATCATTGTTGTTTTTTGTATTGCATTGCTTGATTAGTTTGCATTGCATTGCCTTTCATTTTATTGCATTTCCCGCGTTCCATTTATTTGTTTTCATTGTGTGCGGGCGTGCTCGTCTCGTTCCTTTTTCTGTGTCTTTAAATGTTTGCATACTTGATTCCATTTACTGCATTGCTTTTCACCAAACCCGCATTACATTATAAACCCTGTAAAAATAGACAAACAAATTTTTTTTCTAAAATTTGGGCTACCCTCTCCCACACACCCCCCCTTAAACGTCAGGGTCAAGGGTCATATTATGAAACCATTTTTTTTACGCTTTGTCTTGGGTTAATAACTAAAACCAGCTAATGTAAAGGGTTTTTTCAAAAATGCAAAAAAGGGGAAGGCCTCCTTTTGGCATACCATACTTTTGACCCTCATCTACAGTACTGGGATGGGGGAAAAACTTACCGGCCATCTGTTTCCCCACTTTATTTGATACTGAAAGATAATTTTCCAACTTTTCCAGACCATGACAAAATGTAAACCCTTTCCCCCAACCTACCCCTTTTCCCCAAACTACCCAAAAACCCACCCTTCCTCCCCCCAACCTACCCCCCCTCCCTTCCCCAACCTTCCCCTCCTTTTTATAACCTACTCCCTTTCCCTCCCCCTATCTTTCACCTCCTCCCTCCCAAAAAACTACCCCCCTCCCCCTGACCTCTTCCCTCCCCTAAACCTTCCCCCCTTACCTCTTTTCTCTATTTACCCCCTATTCCCCCTAAATTACCCCTACTTTCCCCCTAACCCCCCTCCCCCCTTTTATCCCCGTAACTGAAACATTATATGATAATTTTAAAGCTTTATCCGCACAAAGAGCGTGTTTCAAATCAAAACACCGTAAACACGAAATTTCACAGCTTTAAGAAGTTGTAAAAAAGGTAGAATATACCACCTTATAACCAACTACACAGACAGGCAAAAATGGTTTCTGTAAAAATGCCACTCTAAAAACAAATAGTTACACATGCGGGGCAAAATAAATAAAAGAACACCGTACTTCCCCTTTTGGTGACATGTAATTCATTTCATGTTTGTTTTTCAAAAAAATCTTTTTAGAATGGGTGGGGGGGGATTTGTTTTGTACAATTTTTTAAGTACTTGTGAAAAAAAAAGAAGTTGAAACTCTGAAAATGAACCCTCGAGTTTTTGACAAGTCAAAGAGGATGATGATTTTGTTTAAAACGTTACATGAGTCTTTATTACGAATACATTTTGTGATTTAATTTTTTTTTGTTTTGTTGTTGTTGTAGGTTTTTTTCTCATTTTTATGTCATTAGGGGGGCTCCTACAACCAGTAACCATCGTTGTTGACCCCTTTGGGGTTTGGGTGTGGTTTTATTCAAATGACAGAAGACTGGTTTTTTCCTTTGGTTTAATTTAATAATTCGGGGTTTGGGTTTTTTTTCTTTCCCCTTTCGAGCTCCCAGCTCACCAATGCGGGGATTTTATGTATGCGGCCATTTTCCCCCCCGTTAAGGGAGTAGGAACATTCAGATTTAGGGGGTGATTTAATAGACATTTTTAACATTTTATGGGGCCTAAAATTTGATTCTTTATGGTGGGAAAAAAGGGTTTTGGCGGCAAAACGGGGGTTTGACCTGGGCCCAAGAAATTTAATGGAGAGGGCTGTTTGAAAACAAAAAACCATACATTTCTATTAAAACGGGGGGGAAAAAATTTTAAAATTTTTTCTCTGTCAACAGATACTGTGTTTTCTCTCTCTCTCTCTCTCTCTCTCTCTCTCTCTCTTTTCTTTCTCTCTCTCCTTTTTCTCTCTTCCTCTCCCCCTCTCCCCTCTCTCTCCTCTCTCTCTTTTCACGGTTCTGCATATAAACTAAATATCTTAAAAACGCTTTGCACTCTAATTTTGGGAAGGCTGTGCGTTTGCTGTATGTGTAAAAAGGTGTGTTGTGTGTGGGGGGGGTTGTTTTCTCTTTTTCTATTTTTAGCCCATTGATCTGAAAAAAAACCTTTTTTCCCTTTAACACTGAAAGCCCGTTATGGGTTTTTAATTTCAGCCTCCAAATACTTATTTCAAATTCTTTTGATTTTCCCGTTTTTGTTTCAAAAAAATATCTGTCCCGCCTTCAACAGTCAAAAATTTTCCAAAGCCCCCTCAAAGTGTATAACCTTCATACACGTGCGCGCGGCGGGGTGTATATGTTTGTGTGTGTGTGTGTGTGTTGGTGTGTGTGTGTGTGTGTGTGTGTTGTGTGGTTTTGTGTGGTGTGTTTTGTTATTTTTTTTATTTATTTATTCTTTTTTTCGAGGAAATGGAATAAGCCATATTTCTTTTTTTTTTTTACACCCCGGCCCCCTTGTATCGATTTTAAAATTTTTTATCCGTTCCCATCGCCCCACGGCCTACTTTCCGAAAAAACCAACGGGTTTTTTAAAGGTGCGCAAAATTATTGGTGCGTTTTTATCGGGGCCTCGGTTTAAGTCTTTTCCAAAAAACTTTTGGAGAGAGTGGGGTAGGCACGAGTTTCCCCTCCAGAGAAAAATCTTTTGAAAAAAATTCGAAACCGGGGCACAATCAGAAAACACCCTACCACCAGGCTACCCCGTCCCGCGCCTCCCCCGCTGTTTTGTGTGTGGTGAATTTTTTTTCTTTAAAAAAACCTTTTTGGGTTTCTCGTTAGTTTTTGAAAAATAAAACCCTTAAAATTCCCTATTATTAGGCCCTTTTTATTTTAATTTTTTGGGGGTTTAAAGCCCTCCCAGCTAATTTTAAAACGTCACCCTTTTTGTTTCAAAAACTGAAAAAAATTTTCCTTCAATTTAAGATAAAAAACCTACTAATTCCTTCAAACATCCAAAACTATCAACCTGATAAACAATCAATTTAAATTTTTTTTAGCCCCCAAAAGGGCCTTAAAAAAAGAAGGGCCAGCCCAAAAATGCCTGAATTTTTTCCTTTTTACATCAAAGCCAGAGACAACATCTTTAAGGGGACTTATTTACTGTTTTAAGTTTCGCAAATATGAAATTGCTCTGCTGTATTCGCGGTTTTTTACACACTATCGCGTGATAAAACGTCCTGTATTTTTGGGGAGTTTACCTCCCTTCATAGGCTGAACAGTTAATTTTCCTTTTTTTTGTTTGACATTGCTCAAAATCCCGAAAAAGTTTTTTATTGATGGAAATGAAACGCAATTTTTTAATAGAATCGTAACATGCTGTTTATCTGTCTGAAAACAAGGGCAGGGTTTAAACTATTTTGAATAAACTTTGTTTTTGTTCTTTTTTTTTTTTCCTGAATGAGATAGGAAAAAAACGCCTTTAAAATAGGAATTTAGTTTATTAAAAGGTTTTAAAACTTTTAAGTAGAATTTTTCTGTGAGTTAGGGAATTTTTGATTTCTATGGCACACATTAAATTCTAACCTCGGGGTTTTTGGGGAGAGTTTTTTCTATTTCCCATGTTCTGCTGTTGTTTCATTTTTTTAGGTTGTTTTTTTTTTTTAAAGGGGGGGTGGGGGGAAACAGAGAGTGGGTAGTTGTTGGGGATGGAGTGGGAGAAAAAAGGGGGGGAGGGGGTTAGGGAAATTTTGGAGAAGGGGGGGGGGGGGTAGGAGGGGGTAGGGGAATAGGGTAGTATAGGGGGGGGTAGAGTAGCTAAAGGGGAGTAGAATTTTTGGGGAGAGGGGTATTTTAGAATAGTAGGGTATATTTTTAAGGGGTGTTTTTATGGAGAGAGTAGGTTTGTTTTTGGGGAGGGTTTTTTGGGGCAGGGGTGGGTAATTATAAGGAAGGGGAAATTTTTGGAGTTAGTGAAATAATTTTAAAATTAAAACTTATTTTAGAGTTTTAATAAATTTAGTTTTTTTAAATTAAGTGAAAGAATAGTTTCCCCCCCTTTAAATAAAATTTTTTAAAATGGTTGTAAAATTTTCTTAGTAGATTGTAATTTGCGGGTAATATTTTGGGGGTGAATCTGAAGGGTTTTGGAAGGGGGAAAAATAACTAAATATTTTTTGAAAATTTTTGAATATGGGCTGGTGGTTTTGTTTGCTAAATCTAGTTATGGAGGACCAATACCCTAAAATTTAAAGTTGGGGATAAAAGGTTTCTTTTAGTTTTAAACATATTTAAATCCATCCGGGCAGGATAGTATTTAGGCATGCCAACTAATCTGCGGCCCGGGTGGCCAAATTTTTCTCTTCCCTGTGGCCATGTTGCAACACCCAAACTTTTGGGGTTTTTGAAAGAATCTTGTATTTTGGCTGGTGAACGATGGCAAAAAAGCATTAAGGTCTGTTAAGAAACCGAATCGTCAAACCCTTTTGTAAATTTAAAAAAAGGGGATAGAAAAATTCCCAAATTGGGAATTAAAACAAGCCAAGGAATTGAAAACCCAACCAACAACAAAACCGGTCAGTTTTAAACCCCTTTTAAAAATTTTAGTGGAGGGCGAAAAAGAAACATTTGCCCGAAAAATTGTTCATCTTTTTAAAAAACTTGAAAAAAACTTTTGGGGATTGGTTTTTTCCCATTGTAGTGTCGGTTTGGTTTTTTGGGGAAAAAAAGTTTAATAACTTGGCGGGAAAAAATGGGGGGATGTTTGTGGTTTGTTTTCTTTGGATGGGAGCGAAAATTTTTTTTTTTTTTGCCTTAAAAAAAAAAGAAAAATGTTCTATTTTTACTTGTTTGTTTCATGTTTTTTTCAGTTGGGGGGTGTTTTTGAGTGGTTAAAAACATGAAACCCCCCGGCCCCAAGAATTAAAAAAAAACCCCCCCCCCCCCCCCCAAAAATTTTTAAAGTCTGTTTCCCCTTGAAGCAATAATTGTAAAATGGGGGTCGGGTTTTCCCCGGGTGAATGTTTTGGGGGATTTTGAGGCACGCAAACAAACATTCAAACACGCTTCCGATTCCTCAAATACAAAAACTCCCAACAAAACAATTTGCCAAACTATGGGGGAAGGAGAGAAGAAAAATGTTTAAAAGTCAAAATTAGATAGCAGCAAAAAATATGAATTGCAAGCATCCCAAAAAACTGCCGCACAAACAACCACAAATTTTAAGAAGAATGTTCGAACTTTTTTGTTTTGTAATGTTTTTTTGTTTTTGGGTTGTTCGCTGTTCTTTTTTGTTTGGTGTTTTGTGGTCGCTCCCCCCCTTTTCTTCCTTTTCTTCTCTGTCTCTCGCCCCCCCTCTCGTCTCTCGGCCTCTCCTCTTTCTCCTCTCTCTCTCTTTTTCTTCCCTCTCTCTCCTCTTCTTCTCTCTCCTCTCCCTCTCTCTCTCTCTCTCTCTCTCCTTTTCTCTTCCCCGTTTTTTATCTGTCTGCCCATTTTGGGTTTTTGTTGTTGTTTTTGTTTTTTGCTGTTGTTTTGTTGTTTTTGTTGTTTTAATTTTTTTAGAATTGGGTTTGGGTTTTTTATTTTTGTGGGAGTTGCTTTTGTATCTGATTTTTAATATTATTTTTATTGTTTAGGTTCATGGTGTAACCATGATAACGTCGGGGACTGGGTGTAAAAAAGCGCATGGGAGCTTATTCATTATTCTTGAACTAAAAGAATGTGATCTCCCCTCTCTCTCTCTCTCTCTCCTCTCCTCTCTCTCCTCTCTCTCTCTCTCTCTCCTCTCATCTCTCTCTCTCTCTCTCCTCTCTCTCTCTCTCTCTCTCTCTCCCCTCCATCGCTCTCTCTCACACACTCTCTCTCCAAAAGGAAGGAAGGTGGCAGGATAGTTAAGATGTTCGCTTGCCAACAAGTAAACCGTGAGGTTGTGGGCTCGATTCCCAGCCTCGACCTTTCTTCCCAGTTTGACAAAAAAATCGAACTGAATGTCAAAGTCCTTCGAATGAGACTATAAACCGAGGCCCCGTGTTCGAACGCATGCAGAACATCTTGCGCACACGTTAAATCCTGTTCTGCTTTTCGGAAGAGTAGGCCATTGTGTGCCGGTGGAAACAGATGACAAAATTTACAGAACCGCATACACACGGGGACTAGATGTAAAAAAGCACATGAGTGCTTATTCCATTATCCTCGATATAAAAGAATAAATATCTCCTCTCTCTCTCTCTCTCTCTCTCTCCTCTCTCTCTCTCTCTCTCTCTCTCTCTCTCTCTCTCTCTTTCTCTGTCTGATTTTGATGCTTTCCCACAGAAGTAGCCATCTGGAAAGAAGAAAGTTGGACTCATAGGAATGGGAATTCCCGCTAGACGGAAAGACCATTAGGCAGGGTCCCTGGTACTTCATCAGGAAACCAGCGGTGACATTTCAGTGGAGAGTGCAGTAGGGTGAGAAGAGAGCGTTTTGTTTTCCATGTGAACATAGTTTGTAGAGTATTTTCTGTTCATAAAGTGGGGTTTTGGGGTGTGTGTGTGTTTTGTGTGTGTGTGTGTGTGGTGAGTGTGCGTGCGTGCCTGTGCGTGCGTGTTTATGTGTGTGTGTGTGTGTGTGTGTGGTTGAGAGGGGGTCACTGTTATGTGTGGTAGTCTGTGTCAGTTGTTCTTCTGTCTCTCTGTCTGTCTCTGTCTCTGACTGTCTCTCTCTCTGTCTCTGCCCTCTGCCTCTCTCTCTCTGTTGACATAATTATCAAGTATAACACCACCAATATCTTTGTTCACCAGGTTATTATTATTTTTTTTGATATCCTGGGGAGCATTTTAGGTGAACGGGAAATTTTTTTCAGCTGTGTTTTGTTTTGATTCTTGGTCTATATCAGCATTTATTTAGCCAGATTTGGAATATACCCCATTGAAATGTGTACAGGTTTGAGTGCACATCAAGGTATTGTGCCAAGTCTTACCAAAGGTTTAGGAGAAGTTATATTTCCCTTGTTTGCATCTTCCATTTTTGCCCTCAAAGTGTAAATTTTGGCCTCAGGTTGATGTACATTAAACCATTTAATATTTCAGAGCTGTCCCCTCTCTCTCTCTCTCTCTTTTCTCTCTCTCTCTCTCTCTCTCTCTCCCTCTCTGGATTTAAGTTTGTCTTTTCCTCTCTTATTTTTCCTCCCGTTTTGTTTCTCTGTTTTGTCTCAATTCGGGTTCATGTTTCTGTGTTTGTAACTTCACTTTGTTTTAATTTGGCCCGCCACTTCCTCTCTCTCCTTTTTTTTTCTCTTTCTCTCCCTTCTATATACCCTATCCCCTTTTCTTTCCTTCCCTCTCTCTTTCTGCTTGATTTTCTTCTCTTTTTCTCTTTCACATTTTTTGTTCCTCTGTCTCTCTGACTCTCTGGGAATCTGTTCTGTCTGTCGTCTGTCTGTCTGTCTGTCTGTCTGTCTCTCTCTCTCTCTCTCTACTCTCTTCTCTCTCTCTCTCCTCCCCTCTCTCTCTCTCTCTCTCTCTCTCTCCTCTTGAATGCCAGGACTGGTCAGGAACAAGCCGACCTTGAGTAATGTCAAATTAACTTTGGGTTGATGTGGAGTATAATGATGTAAATGATGAACTTTGTGTGCGTGCCTCTAAGGATGAAACGATGAAAATTTTGGCAGGTCCTTGCTAGATTTATGTTTTATTTTTGACATGGGACTGAATGGTTGTTGTGAGGGGATAGGAGGGGGATTATCCCTTTTTTGGTTCTCCTAATGGATGCAGCGTTATTGATTATTTTCTTGTACCTAGCAATTGTTATCTTGTTTTGATCTGTGTATTGGGGGGAGTGTTTTTTCGTGGCACCTCCCGTTGAAACAAATGGAAAGTAGATAATGACTGTGTTAGTATCGAAAGTAGAGAAGAAGAGAGTGAAAGAAAAGATTTTAGGGTTTCAGAAGATTTTGTAGAATATATCAACATGAATTAGATAGTGCAGAATTTCAAGAAAGCATAGAAAACCCTCAGCTATTGAACACGGATGTGAATAGCAGTGTAAATCACTTTGTGAAGGCATTATGTGGGGCTGCTGCATGCATGGTCAGACAGTTAGAAAAGGTAGAAAAAAATGTAACGACTGTTCGATGCTGAATGTGAGCAAAAGAAACAAGAAGTTAAGGACTATTAAAACGATTTCAACGTTGTAAAACGAATGTAGATAAACCAGAAAAAAGACATATGTACACTACCGCACGAAAAGAATACATCAGTCTAAGAAAAACAAAAGAAAAAGACTTGACGAAAAGAGATTAGAGAAACTTAAAGACTCGTTTTAAGGACTCCAAAAACGTTCTGGTCCGTCATCAGATCCGTTAGTCGTAAGTCATAGTATATAATAACATCACTATTCAACAATGGTATGATCATTTTTTGAAGGTTTTTAATGACTTTAATTGTGCAGAAAACACAAGATAATGTGGAAGTACTACAAGAAGATGAAAATATGTTTGAAGCATTGTTTAACAATCCTATAACTCAGAATGAGATTATTGATGCTATAAAACATTTAAAAACAGGAAAAAGTGCTGGTCCTATAAAATAATTGGGAAATGCTGAAATATGCAAACTCAGCTGTATTAACTTTTCTTGTTCAGTTATTTAACCTGCTGTTTGAAAAGAGTGATTTCCCTTTGCAGTGGGCCAAATCAGTAATAATTCCGATACAAAAAAAAGGAGATGTTAATAATGCTGTTTAACTATCGCGGAGTAGCTCTCACCAGTGTATTAAGTAAATTTTAAATACTTTCATTTTGAATAAGAGATTAACTCAGTGGCAGATAACGAAGAAAAAATTAATTGAAGAGCAAGCGGGATTTAGAGCGAAGTACAGCCACGTAGATCAATATTTACTCTTTACTCTCTCATTCAAAAACATTTGCTGTCCAGTAAAAAATTATATGTTGCTTTTGTTGATTTTAAAAAGGGCCCTTTTGGGATTTGTGAATAGAAATATAGTTGTGGAATGTAATACGAAAAAACGGTGTAAATGGTAAATTATTAGGGCCCCTCAGAGCTAATTTATAAATTCAGTACTAGCGTGTGTGCGTGCAAGAAATGATATTCAGATTTCTTTGAATGCCCCAAGGGAGTGAAGCAGGGTGTATTTTGAGCCCACAGATGTTTTCGTTCTTTATAAATGAGCTAGCTATTGAGTTATCAAGAAAAGGAAAACATGGCATTCAAATAATTCCGGTGCAATCGGGGTTTCTTACTACTTTTTGCTGACGATATTTTTCTTTTGTCCGAGACTGTTATCGGGTTTGCAACATCAGTTAAATATCTTAAAGAGGAGGCAGATAATTTTGATTTGTCAGTAAATATGGAAAAAACAAACATTATTGTTTTTAGAATGGGTGGTCCTTTATCAGTTCGTGAAAAATGGTTTTATGGAAATGATGAAGTAAAAATAGTTTATATGAAATAAATATTTAGGGATGATGTTTCAAAAAAAGCTAAGTCAAAATTTTTGCATGGCAAGAATCTTGTAGGAAGGGGAAAAAGGTGTAATAGAAATCCTAAAATCATTACGAAAGCTGACTCAATAGACTGTTCCCTATTCTGGAAATTATTTGACTCGCAGATAGAAAACCCATGCTTACCTACGCTTCAGAAATATGGGGCTTATATGTAAATACGCACATGGAAAAAGTTCACACATTTGCCCTGAAACGTTATTAAATGTGCCAATAACATTCATCTAATACTGTACTATATGGGGAGACAGGGAAAATATCCTTTAAAAATAAGAACCTTTGTGAAATGCATTAGATA
The DNA here is from genome assembly GCA_028751875.1 of Rapana venosa. NCBI lineage: Eukaryota > Metazoa > Mollusca > Gastropoda > Neogastropoda > Muricidae > Rapana > Rapana venosa. The sequence continues at coordinate 52,191,166 of CM054160.1, forward strand.
TTGGTTAAAACTATTGAAACTTCCACAAACACGTCATGTAGAAGTCTTACGACATTTAATTATACAGATGGAATTGGGTAAAGAGAAAATGGGTTAAAATTTATGTTAAAAGAGTTTTTTCAGAGCATGGCTTTGGGATTGTATGGATGTCTCAGGAGGTGGGTAGTGAGCGCCAGTTTCTTTTGGAATTTAAGATAGGCTTATTTGCTCTTTTAAACAAAACTGGCACTCAGATTTGGAAAGTAAAAATAAATATAGCTGGTTTCTTTTCGTTCAAATCTGTATTCCAGACAGAAAATAATCTATCAATAGTTACTGATAAATGGCACAGGCTTAATTATGCTCGTTTCAGGTTAAGAACACTGGGTTTTAATGCAAAACAAAAAATGGTTCCAGACTGAGACAGCCATGCAATTACCATGTCCATTATGTGGTCATACTGTTGACATGAAATCATTTTTTGTTTCAATGTAAAGCATATGAAACTATACGAAAGAAAAATAATTTTCTAAGTCTACAAGAAACAGAAAGTCCAGATATTATTTCTATTTGTCGTTTTGAAAACGAACATGTAATTAAAATCTGTAGCTAAGTTTATTGCAGAAGCACAAAAATTAAGACAAAGCCATGTCAGCACCCCAAATATATAAACATGTAATGAATAGTTACCTTAAAGAGCAATGTATTCTCAAGTAAGCAGAGTTTAAAAAGGATGATATAATATATCATTTAATTTGAAATGGATGGTCGAATCGAATGTTTTTTTTGCAATTTCAGTTTGATTTTCTTTTTTTTTTTCTTTGTATAAATAGGTGATTTGTAAATGTATATACGCCAATGTTATCATTATAGTTAGTTTTGCTATACGTGGAAAGGACCCGTTCTTTTGCCAAACTTAATTGTACTGATCACGTATTTCACTTTTTTATTTTCTGTAAAAAGTATATACGCCAATGTTATCATTATAGTTAGTTTGCTAACTGGTGGATCCTTTATTTTTTACCAAACCTATTGTATTGATCACGTATTTCAATTTTGTATTTACTGTGTCACAAACAATTTGTGTTACCCCCCTTGACAAAGGCCAGTTGGGGCAAAAGACAATAAACGTTAAAAGCGTTAAAGCGTTAAGCGTCTCTCTCTCTCTCTCTCTCTCCTCACTCTTCCTCTCCTTTTCTCTCTCCTCTCTCTCTCTCTCCCTCTCCTCCTCTCTCTCCTCTCTCTCCTACTCTCTCTCTCTCGCTCTCGTCTGATTTTCTTGCTTCCCCACTGAAGCAGCCATCTGGAAAGAAGTGTTGGACTCATAGGATGGGAATTCCCGCAAGACGGAAAGCCCATTAGGCAGGGTCCTGGTAAATTCATCAGGAAACCAGCAGTGACATTTCAGTGGAGAGTGCAGTAGGGGAAGAAGAGAGCGTTTTGTTTTCCATGTGAACATAGTTTGTAGAGTATTTTCTGTTCATAAAGTGTGTGTGTGTTGTGTCGTGGTGTGTGTGCGTGCCTTGCATGCGTGTTTTGTGTGTGTGTGTGTGTTTAGAGGGGTCACGCTTATGTGGTTTTAGTCCTGTGTCATTGTTCGTCTGTCTCTCTGTCTGTCTCTGTCTCTGACTGTCTCTCTCTCTGTCTCTGTCTCTGCCCCTCTTTCTCTCTGTTGACATAATTATCAGTATAACACCACAATATCTTTGTTCACAGGTCTATTTTTATTTTTTTTGATATCCTGGGGAGCATTTTAGGTGAACTGGATTTTTTTCAGCTGTTGTTTTGTTTTGATTCTTGGTCTATATCAGGCATTTATTTAGCCATGATTTTGGAATATACACATTGAAATGTGTACAGGTTTGAGTGACATCAAGGGATTGTGCCAAGTCTTACCCAAAGGTTAGGGGGAAGTTATAAATTTTATTGTTTTGCATCTTCCATTTTTGCCCCTCAAAGTGTATTGTGGGCCTCAGGTTTTGTACATTAAACCATTTAATATTTCAGAGCTGTCTTCTCCTCATTTTCTCTCTCTTCTCTCTCTCTCTCTCTCTCTCTCTCTCTTCTCTGGATTTAAGTTTGTCTTTGCCTCTCTTTATTTTTCCTCTGTTTTGTTTCTCTGTTTGTCTCAATTCGGGTTTATTTTCCGTGTTTGTAATTCCCCTTTGTTTTTAATTTGGCCTGCCATCTTCCCCTTCCCTCCTTTTTTTTCTCTTTCTCTCCCTTCTATATACCCTTACCTTTTTCTTTCCCTTCCCCTCTCTCTTTCTGCTTGTTTTTCTTCCTTTTTCTTTTTACATTTTGTTCCCTCTGTCTCTCTGCCCTTTTGTATCTGTCTGTCTGTCGTCTGTCTGTCTCTCTCTCTCTCTCCTCTTCTCTTCTCTCTCTTCTCTCTCTCTCTCTCTTCTCTTGGGGTTATGTGTGTGTGTTTGTGTGTATGTGTTGTGTGTGTGTGTGTGTTGTTTTTGGCAAAGCAAGTAATGCGAAAGTAGCCTATCATCCCTATGGATGTAAACTTAAAAAAGTGATTGAACTTCATCTTTATGAATGTTAACTTATAGCATAAACACGATTTTAAAAGGTGTGTTTTTGGTTGTAGCCACCCTAGCAAGGTTTTCTCGGGGCATGACTGTGTTGAGGGGACATAATGATGACATTTAGTCGTATGTAATGTATTGGATGTGTTTTTATTACTGGAAAATCGATAGAAAGTTTTTTTTTGTTTTCGTTTCTTTTACCACTCCCCTTTGTCCCTTTCACTTGTTTGTCCCCCAAGGCCGAAGTCAATTAAATGTTCAGGTTCAGGGTTCTCTTTTAAATTTTTTCCACCTAAGTGGGGGTAAAATTTATCCTATGCTACCTTTTTTCCCATGCATGTTGTGTGAAATTTATCTTTTGTTTTCATTTTTCATTGCTATAATATGTGTAAAAACCCATCTTTAAATTTTGTCTTACATAAAGTTGTGTAAAATTTTTATCCCATGTTTTCATTTGTCAAGATAAAGTTGTTGAAATTTTTTCCCATGCTACAATTTTTCCATGCTACAGTGTGGGTGAAATTTTACCCATGTTTTACAATTTCCATGCTACAGTGTGGGTGAACTTTTTCCTATGCTCCCATTTTCCTTCCTATTTCTTATGTTTATTTTTCATTGCTATAGTATGTGAAATTTATCTCATCTTTCATTTGTCATAGATAATTTGGGGTGAAAATTTATCCTTGATTTCTTTTCCAAAGCTATGATGGGGAAAATTTATCACATGCTTTCATTTTTTTAAAGTTCGTAGTGTAAAATGTATCCTATGCTTTAAATTTTTATTGCTTGTAGGTGTGAAATGTATCCCATGCTTCATTTGTCATAGATACATTTTGGGTTAAAATTATCCTATGCTTTCCTTGTCATTGCTTAGTATTTTGGAAAGTCCCCCCCTGTTTTCTTTTTATCTGATGCAGTTTGTGTGAAATTTACCTATGCTTTCATTTTTTCATTGTTAGTTGTATGAAATTTATCCCATATTTTCATTTGTCTTTTGTTACATATGGGGAAAATTTTTATCCCATACTTTCATTTGTCTTGTTTTAGTTGTGTATGGTCAGGTCAGAGATCCCTTGTACTGGTAACCATGAAACCCCCAGTACCCCCCTGCCACATGTGGGGGAAACCCCCAACAAAAAAATCCGACCGGAGATGGAGGGGCTCCCCCCAGGTTTGATTTGCCCAGATCCCACCATGACAAGAAGCCAGAATCCCATACCGGACGGTCGTCGCCGGGGTTCCCAAAGGCCGCGCCTTCTTTTACATCGGCAGATGTGAAAGTATGCTACGTGTAAAAGCAGCAAAAATTCTTTCCCCAGACCAACCCCAATCTTTGGCACAGGAAGTACGGACACAAAGCTGCAGGCAAAGTGGAAGAACTGAACTGAATGTCCAGAATCTTGGCACATCCTTGGGCTCTGCGAAGTCAGGTGGAAAAACATGGGGAAAACAACGCCCGGGAAGACCAAAAAATTTACTACAGGGGGAAAACGGATAACAGAAACGGCGGGGGGGTTTCTCGTTCACAAAGACCCGTGAACAACCCTTTTAGTGTCAGCCTGTGCCCAGCAGACTTTTTACCACCGCCTGAGAGAAACCCCCCTTTAAATAACTATATACAGGCATACGCCCCTAACAGATGACAGTGAAGCCGTAGAAGAATTTTTACCAGTAAAAAAGGGGTTCTGAATCAAACACCCAAGAAAGACATCCTCGTTGTGCGGCGACGGGAAACGAAAGGTAGGAGAAGAGAGGGAAAAAGCGGAGGGCGTTTGGGGGCCCACATTGTAAAAACCAATCAAATAAAGAGGTTGAGGACACCCGGAGTTTGCCAAAAAACCAAAACCCCCAGCTAGTGAATACACTTGGCCCCCACAAAAATCCAAAAATTAAAACATCCCCAAAGGGGAACACCAAACCAAAAAAGATTCATCATGGGGAAAAAACGGGTTTAGTCTTTGCGTTAACTCGCACAAACACGAGTTTTTCCCGGAGCAGCATAGGGAGGGGATAGATCTTGTGATGATGACTTTCCGACTACGTCAAGAAAATCCCCCAAAGGGAACCAACATCAGGACAAATTTGCCCCCGAGAAGCTAAACCCCCAAGGTATTAGAAATTTTTCAGCAAGGTGGTGGAAAATTTGCAGCACTCACTGTGTTAGACTCGACTAGACAACACTGACGAATTTTCAAAACAGCAGTGACTGAAACAGCAAAAGAGCTTTTTGGCAAACGCCGACCAGTCAAAAAAACCTGGGCACACCCCAACTCCTAAACTATGCGACAAAGGTGAGAGTTAAAAAAAAGAAAAAAAGAAAAAAAAAAGAAGACAGAACAAAATAGGGCAGTCAACAAAAAATCAAAAGGGAATATGACGGAAAGGGAAAAGGAAAAGGCGGGGAACAGGCCAAAACATTGAGAGAACATCAAGAAAAACATTGCAAGAAAACATATCAGCTGGTTAAAGACCGACTAGCACGAAACAGAGAAAGGTTTAACATCCAGACAAAAAAGGGAAGTGTTCCTGAACCCGGGTATTTTTGACAGATGGACAAATACTTCCGACGTTTTTAAAATATAAACCGCAGGGGGAAACCAGAAGTCCTTAAAAATACCCCAAAAGCAAAGACACAGACAGTCACCCTATCCCCCCGAGAAGAAGTGGAAACAGCATTTAGACGTGAAAAAGGGAAGTCACAGGGGTGACAACATTCCAGCTGAGTTGGTCCAAGCTGGAGGGGAAGCCTGATCAGGCCTACTAAGAATTTTGCAACAAGATCTGGGAGACAGGAAAATGGCCAAAACCCCTTGGGGCGCAGTCACTCATCCACCCTCCCCCAAAAAAGGAAATCTACAACAATGCCTTAAAATTACCGCACAATCACCCCATATTCACCAAGCAAGGTCATGCTGCGTAATATGAATAGCTGAAGCCACAAGCAAGACCATCATTTGGGGAACAAGCAGGGTTTTAGAGCAGGGGCAGCACAACAGAACAGAATTCAACCTAGAATACTATTGAGGGTACCTTCAAAATCAACAAGACCATACACGTATTTACGATTTTAAGAACATTTGACAGGGTGGGGATGCAGCTTTGTGGGCAACTAACTTGTACAGCACAAAGCAAACCCGATCAGATCATCAAAACAGTGGGACAGCGAGGCCACCAGGCAGTGTACCCAAAAACAAAATTGGAGAAAGGTTTCGAACAACAGTTTTGGGGTAAGGCAGGGCGTCACCTCCCCCACTCTTTTCAACATTTCCTTGAGAGAATCAGGCTGATCATGGAACATCTGAAGGATCAGTCGCATTGGGGGGCAGAAAAGTCACAAACCCCCCGCTTTGAGTGACATTGGTGGGAATAGCAGGGTCAGAAAAAAAAGCTTGCCAGCCCAACAGAACATTTGGGTAAGGGCCCCAAAAAAAAACGGCATGGAAAACTGCAGAGAAGAAAATGAGACTAATAACACCAACGGATTTGCCTGTATAAGGGTTAATGACCAGAAACTGGAAAAGTTCAAAGCTTCAAGTACCTGGGAGCCCTTTTATCCGACCAGGGTCCAACCAGAAGTGTATGCAGGACTGCACGACAATAAAAGCTTTTTCAAAAAAAAACCAGGAGAGATAAGAATATCACACTTTTTCCCAAGATCAGACTAAAGCGCTCCCTTGTCATATCCCTATTTTTGTAGCCTGTGAATATGGGCCCTGCTGCAGATTTGGAGAAAAGTACAGGCGTGGAGTGAATGCTTTTGGGGGGCCCCCTTGGCATCTCCTACAAAGACCACTAAGAACGAAAAACGTGCATAACAAATTTCCCCAAACCTTGGACCCTATGAGAACCTTCTAAGATCGGAAAAAGCGAAACTTTAAATGGTTGGGCATGTCACAAGACCCCAAAGGGAATTACAAAGACAGTTTTGCAAGGGCATGTCCAAGGGGAAGAGAAGAGGCAGACCGGAAGAGCTGGGAGGTAACATCGGAATGGCAGGCCCCAGATCAAAAAAACCCCGAGAAAGGCAGAAAAAGGGAAGAAAGGGGGGAAAATGGTTGCTGGTCTTGAGGGTGCCCCACGGTTTGTCAGACTTGGGACAGTAGATAGATATAAGTGTGAAAATTATTCCATGCTTTTCCTTTTCATTGTATAATATGTGTGAAAATTTTCCCCTGCTTTTATTTTTTATTGCTTAGTTGTGGAAGTTTATCATGTTCCTTTTTTTTACACTACACCCCCCCCCCCCCCCCCCCCCCCCCCCCCCCCCCCCTCACCCGGTGTATTGTGGCCTAAGGCCGATGTCCCTTAAACCAGTTCGGTTTAGAGTTTGAGTTCTCTTTTATAACAAAAACTTTCACCAAGCGCCTTTTGAAAA
>CM054160.1:52198556-52238335 GCA_028751875.1 Rapana venosa
TTTTTTATATTTGTTTGTTTTTACTACCAAATTTTCCAAAAGATCACATCAAATCATAGAAACATAAGACTTATCTTTTAAAGCAAAGAAGAGGAGGGCAACAAAACATATATAACAACAACAACAACAACACAAACACACACAAACACACACACACACACACACACCACACACAGCTCACGCGCTTATCACCATTATCATCTACTTCTTGTCATATTAACTTCAAGTTGAAATGGGGGGAAAAATTGAAAGGAAGGCTGAAAAGAAATAACATGTAAACGAAAGCCAAACTTATTTCAAATGAACTCACCTCCCCCCCCCCCCCCCCCCCCCCCCCCAATTCCTGTTTCTAATTTTCTTAAGGTATTTTAAGCACGGGACGGGAAAACTCGCTTTCCCCCAGCCAAGTTAAGCAGTCATCCAGCGTGGTAACCAATTGGATGGGTGACCTTTGCGCGCGTTGGCTTCAGTACAGTCACCCAGTTCACCCAGCTGTAAATGGATACCTGCTTCTCTAGGGTCAGGGAAGGTAAAGCTGCGAGGGAGAGGAGATGGGCTCGCCCTCAATATGCTGGCCCCTAGAGATGTTGAGGTCTCGACGCCTCGCTCCCCTACAACCACATAGGTTATGGGACACCTGTACCTTTTTTTTAAGCACAGAAAAAACATCTCAGTTGTTCCTCGGCCACGCCTGTATCATGCCTCAAAATCAGATAACTCTTTTAGTTTATTTTTCAACCAATTAAGGATGATTATCAGAATAAGTTTTGCTTGTGTGGCTGATCAAGGCGATTGTTCTGTAACTGCCAGTCTTTACTATCCCGACTCGTGTGGAGCCTGACGAATTCTTGTCGCTTTACTCCCTGGGCTAATGACAGGTCTCCCAAATTCTTGCACATAGATGACGTGGAGCTGTAAAACTGGGTGGGCCTGAGTTCTCCAAAAGCGTAGTTGGATGTTACCCAGTCCACGGGATTTACCTTCTTTCTTCTTCTCTCATTCGCTTTACACCATCAGAAAAAATAATCTGGAAAAAATAATGGCATGTCCTTTCCAGCTCACTTTCATTCATTTAGGTTCTTTTGTTTGTTATTATTCTCTTATTTTGAGGATAATGGGCTAAGCACTCATGCGTTGTTGTTTTTTACATCAAGTCCCCGCGGTGCATACTGTTTTGTAAATTTTGTTATCTGTCCCCATTAGCACGATGGCCTATTCTTCTGAAAGAGGTTCTGTTGACACGGGGATATAATATAATGATAGAAAGTGTAGAATACAGCCCTTCAAGTTGTCTCAAAATACATGCACTTTCATAGCAGCATAATTACATCATTCTCATCATTATTGATCATTATGCAATGAAAAAAGTTGTTAAATGGCAGTAGTTTTGGTTTCTTAAAAATCCTTTAGGGGTAAATGTTTCAGGTCTTGCAAATCTACAACAAAAGCCAAGAATATTCCTCCTCGGGCCTTGTTGTTCATTTAGCCAGAAATCTAACTTTACAGGTCAATATGGCCTTCATCTTGCACAGCCTGCATGTCCCATGTTCTCAGGGATATTTCTTCTTTCCTTAATGTCATCTTTCGTCTCCTCTTTTCTCTCCCTACCTTCGCAGTTATTCTTCACCTCTTTCCATTCAAGAATTAGGGCTAGGGCGTCTGAGCTACTGGACTGTGTCTTGACAACTTCTTTCCAGTAGTAAGTATCGTGGTCACCACGGCTGTCTGCTACCTACAGTCAATGGCTACTCCCTCCCCAGGAGCACTTGTCTTGGGTCCTGTCCCATCCTAGGGGTCTCAGTGGGAGCAGACCTATGGCTGATGCTCCTTGGCTTTCCTTGCAACATCTGGTGAAGTTTTAGGCACAAAAAACAATACCACTATTTTTGCCATTGCCTTCTGGTGATTGCTGTGTATATAATTTTTTAATTTATTCTTTTATTTTGAGGATAATGGAATAACCACTCGTGCTTTTTACATCCAGTCCCCGTATTATGCAGTTTTCCAAAAAAATTTTAATCTGTTCCCACCAGCACACAATGGCCTGCTCTTTCGAAAAGTGGAACAAGTTTCAACGTGTGCGCAAGATGCTCTGCGTGTATTTGTACACCGGACCTGGGTGTATAGACTCCTCCGAAAGACTTTTTAGGGGAGGGGGAGATGGAGTTAGCACTGATGTTAACTCCAGGGGAAAATACCCCCTTGAACGGGATTGGAACCTGGGTCAGCAGATCATGAGCGCAAGGCGCAGCGCTCTAACCAACTAGGCTGTCCCCGGGTGCATGCTGCCCCAGGTCCCCACCCTTGTTCTGACACAGCTGGCAGCTGTGGTGACATCACTAACACAGGTCACTTCCTTGTCAAAGGTTCTCCTCTGACTTCAGAAATCATGCCCTCTGCCATCAACCATCCCCTGCTTCCCATTGTTTCTCAGGGTTTCTTGCCCTCTCCTGTCAGTGTTACTAGCAGTATTCAGATGGCAGGTAGGAGGTAGGAGTAGGACTGGAGCCTGTAATGCCAATGGTCATGCTGGCCCACTTTTACGCCATGGCAAACCAGGTATTACCTAAATCATGCACTTTAGGGACAGGCTGTGGCAATGACAAAAGTACATATACCATTACGCAGAGTGCACACAGAAAAGAAAAACAAATGTATTGAACTACGTGCACTTTTAGCTTAAAGTACACTCGCGCGCGCGCGTAGGTGTGTGTGTGTGTGTGTGTGTGTGTGTGTGTGTGTGTGTGTGAACTTGCTTTATCAATGCCTTTTGAAGCTCAGGGTTGTGTAATTCAACTGAGGAAAAACCCATGATCTACTTAAAACCTGTCCTGTTGTAAGCTGAAGGCCTTGTTTACCTAGAGAAAAAGTACCCCACCCCACCACACCCCACTTCCCTTATCCTCCAGGGCCTCCCTCCTCCTCCTCCCCTGGGCATTGATTTCACCTGCTCCAATCATGGACTTGCGGGTAGATTTCCATTGCTTTTGTTTTAGAAGAATCAAAATCGAGGTCGATCTTTGTGTGGGATTTTTTTTGAGGGGGGGGGGGGGGGGGGGTCTTAACTTGTTTTCGTTTCTCTTAACTGCATGTTCTCTCCCCTTCTGGGGCAAGCCCGCCTGTAACACACACACCACACACCACACACACACATACACACACATGCACACACACACACGCACACACACACACACACATCCTTAGATGAGACTATAAACCGAGGTCCCGTGTGCGAATGCACGCAGAACATCTTGCTCACACGTTAAAATCTGATCCGCTTTTCGAAGATTAGGCCATTGCGTGCCGGGGAACCAGTGACTTAATTTACAAAACAGCATGCACACGTGGTGGACTGAATGCAAAAGAAAAAGTACATGAGTGCTTATTCCATTATCCTCGAAATAAATCAATAAATCCACCACAACACACACACACACACACACACACACACCACACCGACCCCCCCCCCCCCCCTTTATATTTGGAGAGGAAACAAGATGGTGGAACTAGCTAGCAGCTAAACATAAGGCCTGCCAAGTTATTTGCAAGTCCTCAGGAAAAATGACCAGTCAACCCGATCAAAGAACACGGGAAGTCGCTTTTCAACTACGCCACTGAAAGAAACTTCAATCAAGAAAAAATCAAAACGCAATCTGGAGATTCACCAGCAACATCTCTTGGATCAACCAGCCAGCAAGACGCTCCATGAGGTCAACACTACTGGTGCACAAGCCTCTGGCCCTGCTACAGCTCCATCGTCTCGGAATCAGTAAGTGTTGTTACGATCTTAACAACATCGTTTCTGAACTCTGTGAGCGGATTTTGAAATTGGAGAACACTGTGCCCAACCAGAGTCAGATGACTGTTGATCGAGAAATAGATCTAAGTCTGTTTTTATGAAGAACGTTGAGACACAGACAGACAGTACTTTTATTTCAAAACCACATTGCTAATGACAAAACCCAAAACAGCTGTCGGGCAACAGTCCCCTCCCTGTTTCGGAAAATGCTGATGGCCAAGATAAAAAAAAAACCCCACCAACTTCGATATTAGGCCTAACACAAAAAGAAACAAAAAGAAAAAAAATAAAAAACAACGTAAGACAAGATTGGAAAACACACATGATGTCAAAAAAAACCCAAACCCAAGCACAAAATCGATCTAACCCACAACCCAGGGAGTTACCTCATGAGCTATTCTGCATGATTCTGTCATGAAAAAAGGTTTGTACAAAAGATTTGGGCCGCCCTTGTTTTGATGTAATCTATCACACTTAAAAAATAGAAAATTTGGTTCTGTCTTAGAAAAAACATTCCCCACGCTGCCACGGGCCCGCTGTGGTGGTTCATGAGGAGTCAATTTGAAGATTCAAGGCAGCGATGCAGCAAACAGTTCACAAAAAAGCTCAAGAATTTTGCCACAAAAATTTCCACAATTAAATCTGGTGAGCAAAGTTGCACTTAAAAAGACCCGCTTTAAATACAAAAGAACCTTTAAATGCACCGACATTTTTGGTCTTTTTGAACTGCCAATATTTTTTTTCCCAGCCCCTTTTAAACCGGACACCACTCGGTTTTGAGAAGGGGCTGCACCTACACGGGGGGGGCCCCACTTTGGAAAGGGAACCCTTGGGAGGCATTGAGGGGTCTTTTTCAAAAAAAACCCCGGAAAAGACAAAAACGTCCCCACCCACACTACCGAGTTCTACCCATGCCACCTTCCTCCTTCGTGGTGCCCAATAATCCGGGCAGAAAAATGGTGTTTTGGGTGCTGGTTTAAATGAATACCAGGGAAAATATTTTTTGAAATTAATTTAGCTTTTTGGCATACGTTAGTCGTATTTTTTAATCTATTCCCGCCATTTCTCAATTTAAATGTACTTGATCTGTTTGTAATACTATTAAGACATCTAACGGGGGTTTAGTATCAGTTCGTTGATACTTTTGGCATTTTTTTCCTTTTAGAGTACTTTCTCCTTTTTCATAATTTTGTTTTTCCCTTTAATTTGGTTGTGTTAGTGTTGGTTTTGTTGCGATGTGTGTTTTCCTTTTAAAAAACCATTGTAGTAACTGCTGTGGGAACAGTAGTTTTTATTTTTTGGGTATTATGTGCAGAACGATCTTTAAAATCATGAAAGGGAACTGTAGGCCCTAAATATAACCTTTCTACCCCTTAACATTTTGCCTCAAGGGGGATAAAATATTTATTTTTCAGCCCTGAATGTAAATGTAACAACTTCCCAAAGCGTCTACTTTTATACCCTTCCATTCAAAAAAGGGCAACGCTGTTGACAAAATAAAAACAGCTATCTATGTACATGAAACTCTGAGTATGGCCAAATCCTTCTTCTGCTCAACAATAGGCAAAAATTCACCCATGTGCATCCGTAAAACGAGTGGGGATCAGATCGTTGTATTTTCTGTTTACCTCCCAAAAAGGTCCACATAAGTAAACAGACTAGGTGAATAATAAAAAAAGGGAAAAAAGCTGGTGATTTTAACCCCCATTCTCCTTTCTGGAAAAAGATAAGTGTCCATTACCCCAGAAGAATTTTTAGAGAACATTGTTGATACTTCTTTACACGGTTAATGGGGGAAGCATTGCAAGATTCCAATATTGAAAGTCAAAGAGCATTTTCCATAGATTCTCTTTTTTCCCCCTATTTAGCCACACGCCATGGGAAATTTTCGGGGAACTCTTAGAAAGTGACCTTTCATTTTAAAATAACATGCAGGGAAAGGCACACTTAATGAAAAAGCAATATGTTCCCAAAAAACAAAAAAAGCAAACTGGGACCGTTTCTTTTTTCTAATTTTATGACTCTAGCTGATAAAATGGATGAAAAGACTGTTTTATGATAGATTTACAAAAACATTTTTAAAAGCAGCAATTGTTCCTTTCCCATTTTCATCTGAAAAATCTATGGCAATAATGGTGGAATGTATCGGGGGGAAAATCTGTTAATAGGAAAAAATAGTATTCAAAACTTATTTACGAAATAAATAAGAGCTTATTAATTTTGAAAAACTAAAAAATAAAACGTGAAAAATTTTTTGGAACATTTAAACATGAATTCTGGCTCTTTTTTTTACATAAAAATTTTGTACTCAAAAGATATGAAAAGGTGTGGGGAAAAAATCTAAAATGATGCACGTATTAATTAGCCCCTCCCCAATTTTAGTTAAAAAGTTCCCCTCAATTCCGACAAATCTAAAGCTTTCATTGAATTTTCGTTTAAAAAACAAATGGAAAAACCAGGTCTTTCATATCAAATCTTTTGAAATAGAAACGGAAAAGAAATATAAGAAAAAATTAATTTTTCCGATAATAATTAAATTCATAAAACACCATACTTTATGAGAAGGTTAGGGAAAAATGTTTATTTCTCATTTAATAATGAAAAAATAATAATAAAAAAAATAATAATTAATAAATACAAAATGGAATTTATAGCGCCATATCTGAAAAACAAACCCAAGAACAAATCAAAGTGCTTTGTTCATCTCACTCTTCAAAAAATGCAGCCAGTTAAATTAAAGTTTTTAAAATTAAAGTATACCACACCGGGCATGCACACATGCACCACACACCCACAACATTAAGGTTTACACTAGGCAGGGTATTTTTGGGGTGTTTTGAGCACAGGGACAAGCATAGTGGAACAGGGGGGAAAAATCTTATTTGAAAAAAAGTTCTTGAGCGGTTTTAAAAAAGTTATAAAATTTTTGGGAAGGGCAGGGTTTCCCAATTTCAAAGGAAACCAGGAAAGCAAAGCTTTGGGCTTTTTAGGTTTCACAAAGGTTCCACAGGCGGAGGGTTAAAAATGTACATAAAATTCCCCTGGAATCGTTTTAAAATTTGTGGTTTCTATTTATAGACTTTGTGGAAAGACATAAGGACAAAAGGGGAAATTGTAAAATTTTTGTTTTAAAAGTACGCAGTTTTTTGATAAAATTTATAAAATTGGAGAAAGAAAAAGTTCCTTCCATAGGAAAAAAACAAAGTAATTTTTTTAAATAAGGGTATTTCCAAAAACTTTCCCTTTAAAAAGAAACAGTCGGGGGAAAAGAGGTTAAAATCTCAAAAGGAAAAAACTATTATTACCCCAAAAACAGGAAAATTTTAAAAAACAAAAATTTAAAATTATTAAAAAATTATGGAAAATTATGGGAAAATTCAATTCGGAAACATTTATAAATAAAATTTGCCCCGTTAAAAACAAAGGTTTTCAAAAAAGTTTTTAAGTGCCCAGAAAAAATCTTTATGGAACAAAACCCCTTTTTTTTTTGATGTAAACCTTTGAAATTGCTTGAGTTTTTAATTTAAAAGTTTTTTTAGGAACTTTTCAAAAAATTTAGGAAATTTTTGGGGGTTTTTCGCTTAGGTTCCAAAAGGGGTAAACCCACGGGTTCAACGGGAATTTTTTTAATTTTTATTTTGCTCCCTGAATTTTCTTAAATTTTTTGAAAAAGGAATTTGTTAAAAGATAAAAAAAGGGTAACCTTAAAAACATTTAAATTTTAAAAGGAGTCCGGGGAAAAAATTTAAAAAATTTAGGAAAAAATAATCTTTCCCTGAAAAAAAATTAGAAAAAAATTTGATTCCCCCCAAATCTTTTTTTAAATTAAAAAGTTTTTTTAAACCTTTTAAAAACCTAGGAAAATACCTCTTAAAATTAATTTTTAAACTGAAAGGGAAACCCCTTTTAAAAAAAACAATAAGAAAATGGGCACAAATTATTCAAACTTTAAAAAGGTTGAAACAAAACATATGGCAAAAATTTTTTTTTCCCCAATACTTTGAACTAAAATTTTTATTGTTTGATTTTTTTGGGTTTTTCGATTTTTCCTAAAGAATAGAAATTTTGTTTACCTTGGTTCCAAATTATTTCATTCAACGGGGAAAAAAAATTTGCCCGAAACAAAAATCTCTTTTTTCCAAAAAAATTAATTTTTTGTAAATTTCTTAATTCTGATTAAAAAGGTATTTTCTGGTTCCACCTCGTTTCATTTAAAAAAGGGGGGAACAGAAAAAAAACAACACCCCTTTTAAAAAAAAAAAAAAATCTTTTTGACTCTTTTTAAAAATGAAGGGAAAAATTATCTTCCCCAAAAAAATGGGGAAACCCTTTAAAAAAAAAAAAAGAGGGCGGCTTCATTATTGTTTTGGTTTTCTATTTAAAACCATTCCTTTTACTAATATGTTTGGATTTTTTGTTTTTGAATTTTTCCTTATTTTTCGAAATTTTGTTTGGGGAACCCAAAATTTTGCAGTTTTAAATAAATTGCGTTAAAAAACTCCAATTTTGTTTTATTTTTTTTTATTTAAAGTTTTTTGGGGTTATCTACACTTTTCAAGAAATTTTAACGAAAAACGAAAAATTTGGCATCGTTTTTTTTTTTTTTAATAAATTTTTTGCAAAAATTTTTCTTAAAAAAGGGCCTCATCCCACAACTTTTCCCCCCCCCTTTACTCTTTTTCAAATCTTTATGAAAACTTTTTTTTAATCAAACAAAAAAACCCACAAAAAAAAAACAACTTGCCGGTTTCCCCTTTATTTTTAACTTTATTTTAAAAATTTTTAAAAAAGGGGGTTTTCCCCGGGTTTTAAAAAGTTTTTTTTAAAAAAAAAATTTTTTTTCCCCTTTCACCTTCTCCCCCCCCTTCCCCCTTTTTTTAATCCTTTGTCAGAGAAAAATGCCAACACCCCCCAAACCCAAACAGAACCCCCTTTCCCCCCCCCCCTTTTTTTCTTCCAAAAAGAAGGTAACGGGGGCCTTTGGGGAAAAGAAAAATTTTGGGGTACCTTTTCATATTTCCCTTCCATTTTAAAAAAATTCCCCCCTTTTTCAAAGGGAAGGGCAATAACCCGGGTTTGGGGGGGGTTTTGTTTTTTTTTTTTTGTTGTGTTTTTTGGTTTTGGGTTTTTGTTTTGTGTTTTTTGTTTTTTTTGGGGGTTTTGTTTTTTTTTTGTTTTTGGGGGGTTTTTTTTTTTTGGGGGGGGGGGGGGGGGGGGGGGGGGGGGGGGGGGGGGGGGGGGGGGGGGGGTGCAACTTGTATGTTAAGGTACGTTCGTTTTTCTTACCGTTTTCTACCAGAACAGGTTTTTCATAAGCACACGTTCGTAAGGGTTTCCCCTCTCCACCCAAAAAAAAAATTTACTTCAATCACTCACTCACTCAGTCCAAGTCCAAAGGCGTGGGGGGGACTGAGAAAAAGACCAAAGAGATCTTTTCCAGCTTCACCCTGTGGGCTATAGAAGGTTTTGCAGGGGTTTGGGGGTCCAGTTTGTGTTGTAAACCCCATATTTCTTTAGGGGCCTCTTTTCTCTTGCGTTCAACTTTCCCCTGAAAAGAGGTTGTTGTGGTGCTGGTCTTGTGGTGTGACCAAACCAATCATTTTCTCCTCTTTATGGTGGGAGTGGGGGGTTTTGGGGGCCCCCCCGCTTTTATTTCTTCTTTACAAGTTTTGGGTCTTGTGTTCTTTGTATGATTTTTTGAGGAGTTTTGTGGCCTTGTTCTCAAATGTTTGGGATTCTTCTTACCTTGCTGACAGGGCCCAGTTTCACAGCCATATAGGGGGAAGTATCACGGGGGGATTTGTAGAGGTGATATTTGGGCAGAACGATTTTTGTTTGTTGATCCCTCGATCTGGCTAGAGAGATTTGCTGTTGCAATGCGATTTTCCTTCATTGTGATGTCCCATCTTTTTTTAGGATGGAGCCTAAGTATTTAAATTGTCCCTTTTCCCAAAAAATTTCTCCTTTCATCTTTTTTTCCGTGCTGCTTAGTAGGGGGCTTTTGACCATGATCTTTGATTTCTCTGTACTGACCTTCATCCCGTTTTTGGCTCGTCATTGATAACTATCTGTGGGTTTTGCGTTCTTGTTTGCTGCCCCCCATGAGGTAAATGCATTAAATCTGAGGTTGCAAAGGGGATTCCACCAATGGGATGGAATGTGGGGGTTTTGCAGTGTCCTGCATGATTTTTTTCGGGGAAGGGGTTGAAAAGACGGTGAGAGAAGGCAGCCCGGGGCCCCCCCAGGGGTTTCTGAAAACTGCCCTTTGATTTTCATGAAAATGTACTTCTTGCTTTCCCGACAGTGCTTATGATTCAATGAGGGATTTGTCAATGTTGAAGTCCCTAGTACTTCCCAAGGCCGTCATGCCGTCCCTGTAAAAGGGCCTTTTGAAGTCTATGAAATTGTGATAAATTTTTTTTGGTGTTGGAGAGTTCCTTCGAATTTAGATGAAAATTTTTTCCCATTGTGCTCGTTTTGGTTAAAGCCGGCTTTTTCTTTGAAAGTTTTTGTTTTTTTTTCAGTCTGTTGGGGGCCCAACCCCATCATGATTTGCTGGGATGACTTAGGGAATGATTTTAGTTTTGGCATTGCTTGGGGTTTCCTTTCTTTGGTAGGGTATTCAAGAGCTGTGCCCATTCTATCCCATTCTTTGGTGTCGTGAACTTCTACAAATTTCTGTGAATCCCCTTTGCTTTTTTCATTCCTCCATTTTTTATGATTCCGCTGGGTGTTATAATTTCCAGGGGATTTTCCCCCTTCTTAAATTTGGTTTGATAGCTGGTCTACTTAAAACCCTTAGTATTGGTGGGTTTTTACTTGGTGTTCGGGGGTTTTTTCAGAGACTATTTTGGTATCTGGGCGTAGTGGTATTATACAATCCCTCACAGTATTCCGTCCAGCGTTGAGGAGGGCATTGCTTTCCTTTTAAAAATTTCCTTTTTTGTCTTCAATAAAAAGGGGCTTGGGCGGTGGTTTTCGTTGTGATTTAATTTGTGTAAGCCTTTTTGTGTTTCCCTTGGCCTTTCCCAAATTCGATGGTGCTTTGTTCTTCTACCCCACGTTCTTTGGCTTCTCTCATCTTTTTCCTTTTCTCTGGGGCTATTCGATTTGTTGTTGGCTTTTTGACTTGTGAACTTTTTTTCTTAGCCTTTCTTTGTGCAGAGGTCAAGAACCTCATTTGCCCCCAGGGTTGTTTCTTTGTTTGCTTCTTTCCAATGTTTTTCGTGCTGTTTAGCACTTCTTGATTTTGTTGTCTAGTGTGTCCAATCATTGTCGAGGGTGTGAGTGCGGTGAACTTTCCTCCATTGTTGGTTTGGAAGATCTCAACCATTTTGGGTCTTTGAGTTTTTCCGACAAATTTTTGCGGGGGTTTTTTTTGGTGTTGTTTTGTTTTCATTTCACTTGATGGTGGAAGTAAAGGTGGCATGCCAGTAGCCCCTGGGAATTTCTTGTGTTTGCCTTTTTAGTGGATTTGAATTTTTGGGGTGTCGAATGTGTCAATTTGATTTTGAACAGACCATTTGGTGAGTCCCAAGTTGATGTTCTAGAGGGCTTGTGAGGATGGATTTTGGTTTGCCGAGTTATTTTTGTGCTTCTTTGCAAATTCCCAGCAGCCGCTGTCCTCTTTCACTTGTTTTCCTACCCCAAACGTCTGGGGTTTCCCCCCGGGGTGTATAGGCATCGGGCCCCCCTTGCATTCCAGTCGCCTTCCAAAATAAGAATGTTTTTTTGGGTTTTGGGAGATGACTTTTCAAGTGTTCATAAAATTTTCATCTGGTCTACACGTAGTCGATTTTTGGAAAATAAACTTGGATGAAGGGGAATTTCTGGGTTTTTGCAGAAACTCTGTTGGATGAGTCCCCCGGGGATACTGGTTGGCTGACGTGTTGACCAATCTCTTTCCCGGACAATGAAGCCCACTTTTAAAGTTGACGTATTTTTCCTACCTTTAAACCATATCTTGGGGCCCCCCCCTTGCGTGGTTGTTTTTCCGAAGCCGGGGCCATCCGCCCCTTCCGCAAGCCCTAGGATTCCCATTTATATCTTTTTTTTAGTTTGTGTGGAGTTCCTGTCCTTCCTGTTGGTTTATAAGTTAATTATTTCCCGAGGGTTTTTTTTTGGGGGGAAATTTGGGGGGGCCCCGGGGGGGGGGTTTGGGGGGGGGTGGGGGGGGGGTGGGGGGTGGGGGGAGGGGGGGGGGGGGTTTTTTGGTTTGGGGGGGCCCCCCCTTTTTGGGGGGGGGGGGGGGGGCCCCGGGGGGGGTTTTGGGGGGGTGGGGGGGGGTGGTTGGGTGTTGGGGGGTTTAAAATTTTTTCCCCCCCCCCCAAAAAAATTTTGGGGAGGGGGGGGGGGGGGGTGGGGGGGGGGGGGGGTGGGGGGGGGTGGGGGGTGGTGGGGGGTTTTTTTTTTAACTAAAACTTTTCTTTTTAGGGGGGGGGGGGGGGTTTTTTAGTGTTTTTTTTTTTTGCCTCTGAACGTGTTGGGAATAAAAAAAATGAAGAATGACAAGTAAGTCAATAAGTAAAAAACCCTTTAATATCCAAAAAGGGAAATTACAATACTGACAGGCGAATTGATACGATCAAAAACTCAAAGACACAAAAAAGCTGTTTTTAATTTGGTTAAACTTTCCAAAATGACTTCAAATAAAAATGTCACGAACACACAAACACACACGCGGCATACGCACCCCACATACACACAACATACACACGCAGCGCACATAAATTTGTAACACAATTTTAGAAAAAAACAAAGATAAAAAAACATTGACTAAAAGACATAAAAATTTATTATTTACGCACGAAATCCCAACATAAACAGCACTGCGTGCGGGGCGAAAAACCCCCACGAACACCCACCCCAACACCAATAAAATTTCAATGTTTTAAACCATTGATAAAAGACAGACTTTTTGCACACACACCCCAACACAACCACCAACCCACAACCACACCACACACAAAACACATAATTATGTATTGACAACACTCATAACCATGACCACACACAAATAATTTTTTATTGAAAAACCCTCATAAAAAATACAACGCAAGTATTTGGAGAAATGAAAAAACTAGGTAGTCAACTCTTTGTGTTTCAGAATTGAATCTTATGGAAAAAAGAATTTTCTTTTTCTGTTTGTTTTGCTGGGGGGCATAAAAACGGCGACCGAAGGCAACAACTGAATTCTGGAAACAAAGCATGGGAGGGATGGGGCCAAAATGGCAGTCGTTTTGCGTACAAGCTGTGATTGCAAACACATGAGATGTTTTTGTTTTTTTTTCAATTTTTTTTTTAGCTTTCTTACAATCTCTACAGGCCATTCTTTTTTTTAAAACACAAAGGTTTTTGTACCAAAAAAAATGAAAGTAAAATTTACAAATCTTATTAAGACTTGAAAAAAGGAAAAAACCCTTTTGTCTTAAAAAAATGAGTTCAGTTTTCCCCCAGAAAATATACACGTCGTTGCCTCTTTTCAAAATTTTTCCAGTTTAATTGTTTAAAAGTTTCAAAAATTCGAATTTTTTAATTCGAAAAGTTTTAATTCTGGTTTTGGGTAAAAATTTCTTGAGTATGCCCGATCTTTAGTTAGGGAAAATTTTGTTTGAAACTTTAGCCCCTTTCCCGTACCCAAATGGGCCCCCGGGGGAGGGCGGACCGTTCTGCAAAAGGAAAAAAGGGTTTCAGAGCCTTCAAACCCCAAAATTTCCCGAAAGGGGAACCAACCCTTGAAAACATCGTTAAAAATTTTAAGAAGTTAGGCCAACCCCTGTGGGCTGGGTAAAAAAAAAAAAGAGTTTTTTTCCCCAAAACCCATGTTTGTTTTAAAAAATTAACAGCCCCAAAGCAAGTAAACAAATTAAAAAAGAAAAAAAATTTTGTTTTAACCCGCAGGGCTCATTTTTAAATGAAAAAAAACGCAACTACTGGGGAAAAACAGTGCCCAATGGTCAAAATTGTCAAAAAAAAAAAGTTTCACCCTTAACCCTTTTTTAACAAAGAAAGCTGGGTCAAAAACTTTTCCGAGGGAAAAATGGGGTTTTTGTTTTAAGGGGTTTTTAAAAACAAAAAATTGAAGCAGGGCTAAAAAGTTAGGCAGGAGGTTTCTTTAAGGTTTTTAATGGGAATTTTTAAAAATTTTTTTAATTTTTTTATTTTCTCAGTTGGGGCTGGAAAGGTTTTTGGCGGGCCTCTTTTGCCCGAATTTTAGGGTTTTTCAAAACATTTCCGGGGGGTTTTTTAAAATTTGGGCGTTTTCTAAACGGCTGCTTTTCAAAAAATTTTTTCCGCTTGGTTTTTTGTTTTTGAAAGCCCCCCGAACAGATTAGCGGAAAAAACGCCCTAGAAAACCGAAAGTTTTTAAAAAACGAAAAAAAAGCAAGGAAGGGGAGAAAAAAAAAAGGGTCAATCAAAAAAAATGGGAGATAACCCTTTTTTGGAAAACAATTTTGGGTTAGGGGGTGGTTTTTACAAAAGTTTAAAAAAAAAGAGAGAGAGAAGAAGAGAGAAAGAGGAGGGAAAAGAGGAAAAAGGGGGAAATCAAATTCTCAAATCAAAACAAAAGATAAATTAAAAAAACTTTTTTTGAGGGAAATATAAAACACCTTTTTTGGGTTGGGGGGTTTTTCCATTTAGTTTTTGGGGCATCTAAAGGGGGCAAAGGGGAAAGGGGAAACCAAAAAGGGAAAAAGGGGAAATGTTGCTCTTTTAAGGCTTGTTTTTGGGGGCCAATACCCTGCTTTTTTTTTTTTTTTTTTTTTTTTTTTTTGGGGAAGGAATGCCTATTGTTTTTCCCCGGGGGTCCCCTGGGGGGAAAATTTAAAGGCACCGTTTTCCCCCGGCAAAACAAGGCTACCTTTCCCAAAACGGGAAAAGGTTTTTTTTGGAAGAGTTTTCGGGTTCGCATGGCTTTTTTATGTTTCCGAATTTTTTGGGTTTTTGTTTTTGGGGGGTTTTTGGGTTTGGGGTTTTTTTTGGGGGGGGGTTTGTTTTTTTTTGGGGGGGGTACACAAAGGAACTCCCAAAAAAACTCAAAAAAATCAACCCCTTCAAATCACAGCGAAAAACTACCACACTTTTCCCCATTTAAACCCAACACACAAAAAAATTTATAAAAAACATTTTTTTAAGTGTATTTGTTTTTTCTGTTGAAAATGGGGTTTTTTGTTGTTTGGGGGGCAGGGTGGGTTCTGGGCCCCGTTTAGGGGGGGGAAAAAAGGGGGGCCCCTTTAAAAATTTTTAGGGTGGGTTTCCCCCACCCCTTCAAAATCAAGAATTGCCACATAAATTAAAATACCTTTTTTCCAAAAAATCTAAAAATTTAAAAAAAACAAAAACTCATGTTCAAAATCCTCCAGCATAACACTACTTTTCATTAACCCCCCCCCCCAACGTCCCAATCACAATTTTTTAAAGGTACAATTTTTTTCTTTTTTGGAAATTAACGGGGGGTTTTTTTTTGGGCATTTATCTGGCCTTTGTTTTTGGGTTTGAGTTTTTCCTGACCAAGGGGGGGGGGGCCCTATTTTCCTTATTTTCTCCAGCCTTTTTGGGGCCCCCCTTTCCCCAAACTTTTGAATGTTTTTAAAAAAAACACCCTTTTTTTTTCCTTTTTTATTTTAATTTTATTAAAACCATGTAAGGAAAAAAAAACAGAAAATTTTTGGAAAATACCCCCGATCCTTTTGGATTTAAAAAAAAAAGGGGGGAAAAACAAAAAAAAAAAAAAGCCCCTTGGGTCCCCAAAAAAAAAAACCCAAAAAGGGGAAATTTTTTTTTGTTTATTTTTTTGACCGGGTTATATTTTAACCCCCAAAATTTTGCTTTTTAATTTTAAAAACTTCCCCTTTTTTTTCGCCCGGTTTTTCTACCGAAAGACCCGGGGGGGCCCCGGGGGGGCAATCCCATTTGGGAATTTTTTTTACCTTTTTCCCTTTCAAATTTGGGGTTTTCCCCCCCCCCCGCGTACATGAAATTTTTTATAAAAAAGCAACCCTTTTTTTGCTTTCTTTTCTTCCCCCCTTTTTTTCCGGTTGTTTTTTTAATCCCCCCCCCCCCCCTCCCTTATTAAAAAATTTTTTTCTGGGGCAATTGATTTACTTCGGAATTCGTTTAAAAACCTTTTTTTCCTTTTTCGGCTTTTCTTTTTTCCCCCCCGGGCCCCGGCCCCCCCCCAATTAAAATGGAAACCTTAAAAATTTATTTTTTAATTTTTCCCCCCCCACCCCCTTTCCGGGTCCCCTCTTGCACTTTTGGGCCCCCAACCCCTTTTCAAAATAACTAAAATTTTTACCCCCCCTTATGGGGAATACCCCCACGGGCCCAAAAAGGAAGGGTGTTTTAAAAAAATCAAATCTCAATTAACTAAAAAATTTAATAAAAGGGAAACCAACTTTAAAAAAAATTTTTTCATATAAAACTGGGAAAAATTTTATAGGGTTTTCCCCCTTTTTGTTTTAAAAATAAACCCTTTTAAAAAAAAAAGGGGGGGAAAAAAAAAAAAAAACTAGAAAAACCTGAAAGGTTTCTTGACGACAAAATTAGGCGGGGGCAAAATAATCTCAAAATTTAAAAAAGCTGGGGGTTAACACAAAAAACTTTGGGTTGGGGAAAAACCCGTGCCCAATTCCTGCCTAATCCGAAAAAAGCCAGGAGGGAAAGGGGCCCCCCTATTTCCCCCTTTTAGAAAAGGGCTGAGTGTTTAAAAAGGGGCCTTTTTAGGGTCCTTTTTTTTCCCTTTGTTTTAAAAGAAAAAAAAGGGGCCTATTGGGGGAAAACAAAAGGGTTTTTTTGGGCAATTCCTTTTCAAAAAAAGGGACCCATTCCCACAAAGGGTTTTAAATTTTAAAATATATGGGACGACGGGGGGAAAAAGCTCAGGGTGGGCCTCGCCCCCCAGAATTAAAACCTGATGGGACAGTTAGGGGACGGCCCCTTGGGGTTCAAATTCAAACCCCGTTTCAATGAAATGGGGAAACCCCTCCCCTTTGGTGGGGGGGAAGGTTAAAAAAGGGGGCAGGGAAAAGGGGGCCCCCCCCAAAAGGGGCCAGGAAGGTTTCACCCCGCTTTCCCCCCGACCTTAAGGTTTGGGACCCCTTTTTTTAATTTTAGGACAAAATTAACCTTTTATCAAAAGGATCTTTGGGGAAAAAAATCGGGTTATTCCTTAAAGCCAAAGGGTCACACCCAAACAGGTCACACCCCTACCTCCCCAAAACAAGAATTTGAAACTAAAAATTATTTCAGAAAATTTTCCGGCTGTACAAATTTGACAACCAAAAAATTTTTCGAACCTGAAAAGTTTTAAGGCCAACAGACGTTTTCCCGTTACCCAATCCCAAAAGGGAAAATTTTCTAAAAGTTCCAGGAAACCCTTAGAATTTACTTTTAAAAAGAGGTTGTGGTAATAAAACTGACTTTGTTTTTAAAAAAAACCCAAAAAAAGTCAAACCCCGGTGGTGTTTTCCCTAGGGAGGGGAAAACTCCAAAATGGGGGTTTTACCCCTTTAAAACTTTTTCGGGGCATTTTAGGAAAATCTAGGAACCCAAAAAAAACCCACCTTTTTGAAACGAATTTTCCCAAAGGGCCCAAAAAAAATGGCAAAAGGGTTTTTCAAAATTTGGGCCCAACGGGGTTACAAAAAAACTAAACGGGTCTTTTCTCCAAATCGTTTCATAAAATATTTTTTGGGGTGGGGAGGGGTTTTTAGAAGAGCCTGGCGCATCTTTGGAGGGGAGGAAAAACCCCAAAAAGGCTGAACCCCTGTGAGTAGGCCTGAAAAAAGGGAAAATCCGGGGGCCCACAAAGGGGCCCTTTAAAAAACTCTTTTTTTTAAAGCTTCCACCTATTTTTATGCGGTTTTCTTTTTCATTTGGGTTTTAAAGGGAATTTTAATTAAATTTTTTTTTTAAATTTTCCCCCCGAAAATTTTCCTCTAAAATTTTTTTCCCATGGGTTTTGGTAGGAAAAAGGTTTTTTTTTTAAAGGGTACACGCACCCCGGGGACTTTAACCAGCCCCCCCCCTTTTTGGACCGGACGCAAACCAGCGTTTAAAACCCCCAAAAAAGGGGGTAGAAAAAAAGCCAAAAAGTTCTAATCAGATCCCCACCGGCCTTTTAAGAATAAACCCTTTGGGGCCCCTCCCCATTTTAAGGGGAGGCCAGCCCTTGGTTTTAAAAATAAAAAACTTTTTGGCTGGGCCCCCAATTAGTGACAACAGCTTCAATAAAAAAACCGCTGTGAGAAAAAGGGAAGTAAGGGGGAAGGGGCATTTTTACCCGAAAAAAGTTCCCCACCTCCCCCCATTAAAGCTGGGCACAAACGCCCCCCAATTTTTAATTGGGTGTACAAAACCCCATAAAATTTTTTTAAACGGATTACGGCTCCCCCCCCCCGAAAAAGGGAAAAGGGGGTTTTTAATTTGATTTTTTACTTTTAAAAAGGGGAAAAAACCCCCTTTTTTAAACCCCCCCCGTGTATTTACAATTTGCAAAATTTGCATCTTTCAGGAAATGGCCCATTTCCAAAGGGAAGGGGGTTTTAAGAAAGACAGGGAAAACTGCAAAAAGACCAGATGAAAGACGAACAAAAGGGGGAGAAATGAAAAGGGCCTAACAAAGGTTTCTTTGGGCTAAGACCCCAGTTTGGAAAAATTTTGAATTAGTTTTGGGGGATAAAACCTGTTCTTTTAAAAGGAAGAGGAACTCCCGATGTTGTGGTTTGAAAAAATTTTAAAAAAAAACATGGGCCCCCTACCCCTTCAATTTTTCAAAAACCTTGAAAAAAGGGGGGGAAAGGTAAAGGTTAAAAGAAAAAAAGGAACACATTCCCTCCCTCCCCAAATTTTAAACCCCAACCTTTTTTTTTGCCCCCAAGGGATACAGGGGGGGTAGGGGCCTAAAAAAATTGATAAAGGTGGTATTGTAAATAAAACGTTCAAAAAAAAAAAGTTTCCTTTTTGAAACAAATGGCAACTAGGGGAAACCCCGGGGTAAGATGGGGAGAAAAAAACAATATAAAATAGAAAACCAAAAAAATTCTTAAAAAAAAATGTTTTAAAAAAACACATGAATTTTGTCATTGATGGAAAACGCATTTCCCCCCCGGAAAAAAGGGGTTTTTAATTCCCAAAAAAATTTGGGGTTTGTTTAGGACCCGGGAAAAAACCCCGGGCCCATGGCAGGCTTTTAAACCCCAAAGGGGAGAGGTTACCAGTGTTTTTTTTCCCTACGACCTAGGGCCGGGCTGAGGTGTGTTAGGGAGTTCTTAAAAAAATTTTTTTTTTGATTCCCCCCCCCAACTCCAAAAAAGGAGGTTATTTGACAACACAATTTTCCCTCTTCCCCCTTTCCCCATTTGTTTTTCCTTCCTCTTTTGCTCTTTCCCTTTGCCTTTTGCATCTTTATAAACATTAAATCCCTTTCCCCTTTTTGTTTGGTTTTTTTAAAAAATGAGGGAAAAATAAGTGGGAATGATTAATTTTGTCTGGGGTTTTTTTTAAAAGTAAACCCCTTTTGGGGAAAGGGGAAAAGGGGAAAAATGAGAATCCCCAAAAAACAAAATTCACCTATCTTTTTTATACTTTTTTACATAGAAAACCCCCAAAAGGGGTTATTTGCATGTAAAAATAAAAAACCCAAAAAACAAACCCCCAAAAATTGGCTTCATTTCTTTTGGGGGTCCCCCTCCTCCCCTTTAAATTTTTCTTTTTTTTTTCTTTCCCTCGGTTTTTTTGCCCTGTTGGGGTGTTTGGGGGTTTTCCCTTTGGTTTTGGGTGTTACAGCGTTTTTAAACCCCCGTAAATTTTGTATCCCCCCCTTTTCCCGTTTTATGAGGGTGTGCCCCCCGGAGATGTTTTAAATAAATTTGGGGTGTGCTCATTTTCCCCATCCCCCCAAAAAAAAGAGTTATTGAATTACAAAAAATTTTTCCCCCCCCCTTTTTTTTTTTTCTTTTGCTTTCCCCCTTCTTTTGGTCCCCTTTTTTTTTCCGAAACCTGTTTTCCTTTTACTTTTCAAAAATGATAAGCCCTTTTTTTTTTTCGTTTTTTTTTTGGGGGTTTTTACATTTTAAGAAAAATTTTTGCCTTTAAGGAAAAAATTTTTTTTTAAGTTTTTGACAGAGGGTTTTTTTTTTTTTTTTTTTTGGTTTTTTTTTTGTTTAAAACCTTAGGGGGAAAACGAAAAGTTTTTAATGAAATTCTCCCCCTTCCTTTCTCTTCTTTCTTTTTTTCTTTTTTCTACATATTTTTCCCAAAAAAGAATTTAAATTTTGCATTTTTAAACAAACAAACCCAAAACAAAAAAACACCCCTTATATTGGGGCAATTGCCTTTTATCTTTTTTATTTCCCCTTCTCTTCTTCCCTTTTTTCTTTTTCTCCTTTTCCCCCCTTGTTTTCTATCGGGTTTTCCTTTGGGTTTTTGGGGTTTTTTTTCGGACATAACAAAAAGTGACTTTTCCCCCTAAAAACATATAAAAGCCCGGGGATCATTTTCCATAAAAATGCCCAAAAAAACCCCTTAACGGGTATGGGGAAATCCATTCCACAGGGATGGTTCAGGTTTTTCAACTACAATTTGTGTAAAAAAACAAGTTTTTTTAAAAAACATTTTTCTTTTTGCGAAGGGGGAAAAATTTTATTTGGTTTGGCTGGGCCCCTTTTTTTGAAGGGGGGTTAAACACTGAAAAAGAAAACACTTATTCCATTTTACACAGGGGCCCCGAAAAAAAATGCATTCTTTTCTGGGCATTTTACCCTTTTCCTGCGGCTTGGGGGGTTTTTTTCCCCCTTTTTTTGAAAAAGGGGAAATTTTTAAAGACAAGGCCTTTTAAAAAAATTTTTTTTTCCCAAAAGGGCCCCAAAAGGGGACAAAAAACAAAAATGAAATTTGTTTTTTTTAAAAATAAAAACCACAAACCCATTTTTTAAAAACGGTCACAAAACAAAAAAACCCAAACCAAAAAGAGAAATTTTAAAAAAAACAATAACAAATTTTTTTAAAAAGTGTTTTTTCGCTTTAAAAGAGAAAAAGTCAATGTTAACAAACAAAACCCCTTTTGCCCCGAAATTTTAAACCTTTTTTTAAAAAAATTTTAAAAACAAACCCACCCCCGCCTTCAAAAAACCCCTTTTAAAAACCCCCCAAACCCAACCCAACACCAGTTAAAAGAACACCCCCCCCCTCAAAGCTTTTTAAAAAATTTTCATTCACCTCAACCAATTTTAACCGAAATTTTTTAATTTTTAGTTAGTTTTAAATTTTTGGGGGAAACTCCGCCCAACCGGGCCCCCCCGGCAAACCCCCCTTTTAAAAACCCCCCCTTTTTTTTTTTCAACCATATTTTTTTCAAAACCAATTTTCGCTGCGATTTTGGCCTTTTACATGCTTCTCTCATTTTTCCTTCGTAAAATACCCCCCTGGAAAAAAAAAAAATTTTTTAAAGGGGGGGGAAAAAATAAAAAAAAAAAAATTTTCTTTTAATTGGAAATTTTTAAAAGTAAAGGGTGGGAGGAGGGGAGGAAAGGGAAAAAAAAGGGGGGGGGGGGGGGGGGGGGGGGGGGGGGATTTTTGGGGGGGGGGTGGAATTTTATTGTACCCTCGGGTTAAAAATGACCCAAGAACCTCACCTCTGGAAGGGTGGTTTTTCCCAGGTGGATGATGGGGATGGGAAAGGTTTTTCCGATTCTGTGAGGAAAGTGGATACACTGCATCTTCGTGGTGGACAATTTGAAGCCATTTCCTCAGCCCATTCCTGGACCTTGTTGACGCAAACCTTGAGCTGCCTCTGAACTCCCACAAACGTGCTGTCTGTAGCATATAGAGCAAAATTGTCTACAATAATCGAGCATTCCACAACCGACGCTGTACCAGAATAAACACCTAGAGCGCAACTCCATAGTCTTCCAAGACTGACGGCTGCCAGCTCCTGGTTTACAAAAATAACTAACACAGCTTTTTTGGCCTGGGCCAGAAGGGGCTGGTAATCAGAATGACAGGACACTGAACATGCCAAGCTTCACTCTGCATCCGTGAAAATAAGGAAGGGCATAAGGCTGTGCAGGTGTGCATTAGTTTTCTGACCTGGAAAAATGTAAAACTCCCCACCTGCAACCCACCATAAATAGCTGAGCAACAAACCTGCCACCTGCATTTTTGAAAATGGCTGTACAAGCCCATCATCTTTTTTTCATTGCTCTGTTGCCCATTAGCGGCCTCCTCCCATCCCGAAATGAGAGAGAGAGAGAGATTTTTTATCTATTTTTTTTTTTTTTTATTTCTTTCGAGGATAGTGGAATAAGCACCCCTACTTTTTTCACTTCTAGGGGCCCTGTGTATGTGTATTGCAGATTTGCAAATTTTGCCCATCCTTTCACCGGCACACATGGCCTACTCTTCCGAAAAGCGGAAGGGTTTTGAGAGAGACAGACAGACAGACGTGCAGACAAAGACAGAGATAGAAAGCACAGAGACAGAGAGAGAGAGAAAATGACAATGACCATAACAAAGGTTTCTGGTTACTGGCATGGACTCCCACCTGTTTTGGGAAAAGTATTCTGAATTCAGTTTTGCAGTAACCAACGCTGTCTGCTTTTAAAGTGGAAGGTAGAGAACATCAGACTGTTGTGGTGTTGAAACTGAGTGATAAAACTTACAGCTGTCACCCTCTCACCCCATTGCATAGTGCTTCCTATCAAGAAAGAGTCCCTCTCAAGTAAAGAGGACAGACAGAGAGTTTGAAGTTATGGAATGAAGAAGAAGAAGAAAAGGCAAGTCAGCAGCTCAGTCCCCTTCATACTGTAATCCAATCTTGTTGTTTATACCCCCGCCGCCCATGGAGCATATCAGGGCTGTCACCTCGTCATCTAAAAAAATCTCAGTTTAAAGCTGTGCTACTATGTACAGAATAAAACAAGATTCAAACGAACTCTACTGTCTTCCTTGTATCAACACCCTGGTCAATCATAGGGTCAACCCGGATGGTCACCGCATTGGGGGAGATCCACATAAACAACTCATAAAATGAAAAAAAAACCCAAAAACCCAGATTCTTAAAACCAACCTGTTCTTAAAAACCCATCTATGACATGTTGACTCTATCAGAGGGAAAAAATCGCTGATTCTCTCAGGAAGTTTAATATGTTGTTGGTGTAACTTCACGAAAAAGATCTTTAGGGATTCTGCTTTAGGGACCAGGATGAATGACTCGGCACTACTGCGCAGAGCTGAGGACCGAGATGGATGGAGGAGGCTTACCACGCATCGTCTTTCGTGTCTCCTCCACGACCGCCAAGGTCACGGGACTGATGGTGATGATGATGAGGGAGCCCTGCATTAAAATGCTTGTGTCGAGTATCTGGAGATCTCGACACTCCAGAAGCAGATGCTTGATGGTTATTTGCACAGCACATGGCAAGTCATGCACCATGGCTTTCAAAAACCTTTTGAGCCCCTCAGATTTGTTTTTCTCCATCCTCCCTAGTTTGTTCAATGCTTCTGACCACAGGTAACCAGCCCTTACAAGCACATCTATGTATGAGAACACTTACCTCCCTTCTCCCAAACCTATTGTGAAAAACAAACAACTTGGTGTGTCACAAGATGAAGGGATAGACAATGAAAGTTAGGAAGAATGACTAATAATTATGTGATCAGTGGGAAGTGAAGTGGTGCTTGAAATGAATAAATGCCGTTGTGGCGAGGTGAATGGAGTAAAAGAGTGAGAATGCCATGTAGGAGGAAGGCAAAGTGTACACACAATGATGGAACTGGGGTAGGAAGTGTTGAGTATGACGAGTATGTGATTGACAGTAGCAAAACGCCAGAAACGGAGGTTACTTTAAAAGACAAGCTGAATAAAATGTATAAAAAACAACAAAACCCCCATAAAAAAGTGGTCAGTTGTCATTTCATATTGAGGACATGGCCCAGTACACATAGGGCAGCACAACATTTCAGATGTATGGTGCTAGGTTTTGGTTTTTGGTTGACTAGTGCAACATGCATACCGGCTTCTGTGCACGTGTGTGCATGTGCATTGGTCAGTTCCCGGGTGTTGATATGGGTGTGTAGCATTGTCTCTGTTTTTACAATTCCCCCGTAATTTAGTAAACCATCTCATTTTCCTGTTGTGCATGTAGGGTGTGTTCCAGCTGTTTCTGAATTGCTTTGAAATAAATTTTGCTGTGTGCTCATTTCCCTCCCCACTGCCCCCATGTGAAAAAGGGGTTATTTGATATCACACAAAACCATTCTCTCTCTCCTCTCTCTCTCTCTCTCCTCTCTCTCTCTCTTCTCGCTTTCCCCCTTCCCTTTTCTCTGGCCTCCCCTTTTCCTCTTTCCTGCCATTTCGGCTAATTTTTCTTTCTTTACTTACAAACAGTGTTTATATGGCCCTTTTCCTCTTTTCTGTTTTTTTTTGTTTGTTTTGTAGCATTTTAAGAAATTTCAGCCTTGAAGAAATAAATATTATCTAACGTTGTTTGATCATGCAGGTCGTTTTTAGTTTGTTCTGTTTTGTTCGTTTTCTCTTTTTTTGTTCAACCCATATAGCGGTTGAGCGTTATGTTATTTAATGAGACATCTCTCCTCTCCTCTCTCTCTCTCTCTCTCTCTCTCTCTCTCTCTCTCTCTCTCATTTCATTATATTTTTCCTAAAAAAAGAATGTTCAAATTTTGCATGTTTTCACACACACACACACACACACACACACACAACACACACACCCTTCATATGGAGCAATTGCCTTTCCTATTCCGTGTTTCGTATTTCTCTCTCTCTCTCTCCCTCTCTCTCTCTCTCTCTCTCGTCTCTCTCTCTCTCTGTTTTCTATGCGTCTGTGTCTCTGTGTGTTTGTGGGGTGTTTTCTTTACAGTGTAGCGTAGTCAGACAAAGCAAAGATGACTTTTGACCCCGGTAAGGACATAGATAGGAAAGCGCCCTGTGGGGGCTGCAGGTTTTCCATAGAAGGATGCCAAAAAAGCCAATCCCGGGAAAACCCGGGGACTACCCTGCAGTAACTCGCTATTCCCACTGACTGGTAGTGGCTCAGGTATGGTCAGGCACTACCAAGTTTGCCTGTAAAAAAAAACAAGTTTTATTGAAGTACATTTACTTAGCTGAGAGAGAGAATAGTTTATTCAGATGTTAGGCCATAGCCCCTTTCTGAAGGGGGGTTACACATCATCATGAATATCAAGAACAACACTGTACTTCTCAGCTATCCATGGTCATCAGAAAGCTGCAACAAATAAGTATGCATTTCTTATGTTACGATAGCGGCAGTATTTACCCTTTTCAATGCATGATAAGCATACATGGCAAGATTTGTTAAAGTTGCCTCATGTTTTGTCGACAGAAGAACATTTACCCTAAAGTTACAAGGCTCATTATAATATTTTGATGTAATGAATTGCGTCCTAAGACCGTGTAAGGCTGGACAACAAAACAAGAAATGAATTCGTCTTCTAAATTTCACTATGCATAACGACATTTCAGTTTATCTTCAGTTCTGTTCTGGTATTATTTCGGTGACATGCAATAACTGAAACACCAAACCTAAATTTAGTCAGAGTAATTTCAACAGAACGATTTATTTTAATTTCAATATACATTTCTTTAAAACAAGATGTTTTAAACAGCTTATATTGAGCAAATCTGTCACTGTTATACATATGTTCATGCCAATTTTGCCATCTGAAATCTATAAGCCTTTGTTTGAAACTTTTTAAGAAGGCTGAGGTACACTGCACCCCTTGATTATCCTATACAGAAGAAAATCCATATGAAATAAAGCACTCTCGAATACTCGTAACCATAGTTTTCTTACCATTTCTGTCTAAATTGTACGACACTCTATATGCTTTTAAAGAGATTCTACATTCATCCATACAAGCCAATGTTAACCAGTATTTTATACCTTTTATGTATGAGTTAATATATGTGGGAAATCTCCCAAGCTTTCCATACACAAGGTCATTGGGCGTTGCAAGGTCTACATTCAAAGAACGTTTTAGCATATAAGTGTACATTTTCAACCATATGGCTTTTTTCAAAAGCCCAGATTTCAGCTCCACGCAGCATTATTGGCACCTTTACATTGCCATTACATACATGTACATTTTTCCTGTCGTGCTAAATACCCACCCTGACGAAAAACAACCATATTTTTGAGAGAGAGAGAGAGAGAGAGAGAAGAGAGAGAGAGGAGAGAGAGGGGAGTATATGACAATAGTTTAATTGTGTTAAGCTTTTTAAACCAGTCACAAGGGAATAGCAGGAAGGGGAGGAATGGGCACAAAACACGAGGGGGTGGAGTGGGGGGGGGGGGGGGGGGGGGGGGGGGGAGGGGGGGGGGGGGGGAGGGGGGAGGTGTTTGAAATGCCTGAAGGGATTGGCTTGGGAGAGTGATCTCTGAGCTGTTTTCCAAGGCTTCCTTCAAAAGAAAGTAGTACACTGTATTTCCCTTTCTGTGTAAAACCCTATCAAATTGGGCCACTTTTTCATAGAGCCTCCTCCCCCATTCCTCCCCTCCCCCTCTCATCTCTTCCACCTTCGCCTCCCCCCCCCCCCCCCCTCCCTTTTTGTGCTTTAGAAAGAAAAGGAAAAGGTTGACGATTTTTTTTTTAAAAGACAAGAGGCCTACGCTATGTGTACACCACCCCCCCCACCCCCCCACCCCCCCCCCCCAAAATAAAAAGGGAGCGAAACCAGTGAGGTACAGAGTTAGTCAATACTTAATAGTCAGGTCAAGGGTGCTGGGTAAACTATCAAATAAACAAGAAAAAACCCCAACCAATAAATCAGCATACAAAGCAAACGATATCAACAACAACAACAACAACAAAACAAACCAGAAAAGGATAAAGAGAAAAAAGTAGGGGGGGGGGGGGCGGAGTAAAGAATATAAATGAGAAAGCAAGTTGTTTGCGCGTACAAAACCCCCGAAAGATAAGACGAATTGTGAAAAAAAAAAAAAATACCCCCGTATTGTGCACGAAGCAAGGTCATGACCCCCAAAATGGGGAAAAAAAATCTCAAATAAAAAACCCCCCCCCCCCCATTCCCAACACCCCCACACACCACACACACACAAACCCCCGACCAAACAACAAACACCCACACCCCCTCACACCCCACTCACAACCCCCTCGCCCACCCCACCCCCATTTCCACCCCCCTCTCCTCTCTCATTTTTAGCTGTGCCCCTTTCAAGGTAAAAAACTAGGTTGAGTAAGTTTTTTTTTCCAAGAAACCCGCCCTCCCCCCTGCCCCCCCCCCCCCCCCCCCCCCCACCCCCCTCACTCCCCCCCCCCCCCCCCAACCCATATTTTTTTTAATTTCTATGATCTCTATATTTTGTCGCGTTGCGATTGCGTCTGTCTGTCAGACGTTCTCGCTCTCTCTCTCTCTTCTTTCTCTCTCTCTTCTCCCTCTCTCTCTCTTCTCTCTCTCTCTCTCACCCCCAACACAGACACAATGCCCCTTTTCAAGTAGTAGTTTGTAGATTTGTTTTTTTTTTTAATTTTTTATATCGAGGAAAATTTTAAATTATGTGTGTGTGTGTGTTTTGGTGTGTGTGTTGTGTGTGTGTGTGTGGTGTGTGCCGCGCGCGCGTGGTGTGGTGTGTGTGTGTGTGCTTTGGTGGTGTGTGTGAGAAAACAATGCGTGCCATTCGCACACTTTTTTATTCGCATGGCACCCCCCCTAAACGATTTCCTTCTTTTTGTTATGAAATTTCCCCTTCTTTGCTGGATGTTACTGATTTCCCGTTTTTTTTGTGAGCTCTTTCAAAATTGGGTAGTCTTTGCTATTATTCTTCGTCGGGCTCTCTCGATTTAGTAATTTTTTTATCCATTCCCCTTGGTTTTCCTACTCTCTCATGATCTTTTGTTTCTTCCGTACTCAACTGTCCTGTGGGTTTTCTTGCTCTTTTTCGGTCTCGTTTTTTTGCCCAACATATTCAAGATTATCTGTGACCCAGGGTTTTGGTTTTTCGGCGATTTTTTGCCAAGAATTTGCTTGCGTCTCAGTCATCACTGTGTTAAAATGGTGGTCATCTTTTCGGATCTTCTTCAAGTGCCAGCAGGGTGCAATTCCCCCCTTTTGTTGTTGGAAGGACTCGGCGAGGGTTGGGGTCCTTCATTTTTGTCCAGGTTGAACTTGATTGGTGTTCTTTGTTTTTTTGGGTTTCTTCAATGGGATCTAAAGTTCAGGAGCAGAGGTCATATCGTCCCCAGTCTGACCGGGGAATGCCCCGTTTTGGGCTCTTTGATGCCAGATCAAAACCCGGTTCGACAGGATTTAGTAGAAAACGGGTTGTGATGGTTTCCTTGGGTGCATGCCAGCCAGCGTCGGGATGCCTTGTTTCCCCCAAGGTTTTGGCGAGCCCCGTGTCGTTGTAGCGGGCAAATTCCAGTAGTCGGGCCTGTCATTGGTGATGCATTACGGGAGGGACGCAAATTTTTCCCATCTTTCGTGCGCCCCGCCCATTGGGCGCCCCAGCCCCTGGATGTAAAGATGTTTTTTCTTTTTTATTTATCGGGGCCCCGTAGTGGTTGAGAATTCCCTACATTACATCGGACCCTTGTTGGTGCGTAGGTTTGAATCACTGTGAGTTTAATGGGGCCCCCCTAGGGGGATGGATAAGCCGGTGTTTACGGGGTAGTATCCTATTAGATTTTTGGTTCTTGTTGAAAACTGCCTACCCATTGAATGCTTGCCCTGCTCCCCCTTAGTAAGCACATGACCCTGTCAGTAGGGTTTTCACCGGGCTTTCCATCTGCCCTACAAGACCAAAAATGGGGTGTCCCTGCCCACTCGTATAATTTTGGAGTTTGCCTGTTTGGAAAGGAAGTGGCAGAGGGACGGAATACTGTTTCAAAATCTACAATCACAGACGCTAGCGCCCCCAGCGTACTTGCAACCCAAGCCTCACGAATAAAGACAATTCCAATTCTACCGAGGAAAAAAGAGCAATTAGATCGCAAAAAAAGGAAAATCAGCAGGAATCGACAACATCCAGCAGCCCTGACCAAAGGGGGAACGTGACAGACACCCTTAAAGTATCTGCAACAAGACTGGCAGACCGGAGTGGTACCCCAGGACCCAATCACTTCATCACTCCCCCAAGAAAGGAAACCCGCATGCCAAAACTACAGAAAATACCCTCATAATTATCCAGAAAGTCATGCTAAAAGGACCCTAAACGGCTGAAACCACAGGAGAAAGATCATCGCCGAAGAGAGGGGTTTCCGTCGAAATGAAGCCCCAAAAAAATTTTCAACCCCTGAGGGTTCTGTTGAGAAATACAGCCACATCAAAGCATCCCACGTCTTCTTTGTTTTAAAAAGGGCCTTCGATGAGAATGGCATGCCTTTGGGCCCCCATAAAACAAATTCAACAGGGGCCCCAGAAGCTACCCACACCATCAA
Source organism: Rapana venosa (assembly GCA_028751875.1). Lineage (NCBI taxonomy): Eukaryota > Metazoa > Mollusca > Gastropoda > Neogastropoda > Muricidae > Rapana > Rapana venosa. The sequence goes on from CM054160.1 coordinate 52,227,796, forward strand.
GGAACCTACTCAAAGGCCCACCAGTGCAGATTTTACAGGACGGTAGGGGAATGGTTCCGTCCCTCATTGGGGTCCAAAGGGGATGGTGCTGTCGCCGAATATTTAATATTTTCCTCGAACGATATGATGACCCCTTTGGGAAGCCCTGTGCCTCATCAATGGAGGGGCAAACAATCAAAAAACCCGTTTCCGATGACTTGCGGTAGGGAGGAAATGAAGGGGAAAACTGGCCAACCTGGGAAGAAAAGGACGAAAATCCTACGATACGGATGGAAATCCGCCGAAAAACCAAGCCATGCAAACATGCCCCCAATCCCCAAGATCATCTCAGGGGAAAAAAGAATGGAACAGTTGCCCATTTAAAGTCCCTTGGACCCCATAAAGTGGGGGGGATCAAAGACCAAAACCCTGCAAGAGGGGCAAAACAGCAGCAGCAGGGAAGACTGAAGAAAAAAGGAGAGACAAAACACCCTCTCGAAAAAGGAAATTTTACAAAACGCGCAGTCCCTAAATCATGCTTTACCATGTGGGCGGCACGAACCAGAAAAAAAGGGAGGATCAGGCAGTAGAAATAATCCCTCAAAAGGCTTTGGGCACCCATAAAAGGGCCCATGACCAACAATAAAGCCCCGCAGAAGATCACCAACAGGTGCGGGATAGAAGCCTACTGCCCCGGGCAAAAAGAGGAAACCAGTGGTTGGGGCAGTAACACCTCAAAAGGGGACTTTAAGACCACCCTGCAAGGAAAGCCAGGGGAAGAGAATCGGGGCAGACAGGGGAAAAGTGGGCCGGAACCCGTGATTGGACAGGGGAGGACTTCAGGTCCCCCGGGCACTCCCCCAAGACCGCGCTAAGTGGAGCCAGTGGCCCAGTTCTCCACCATGCACCCCCCTACGACCCTGGGGTTGGGGCCCAGTGAACATGATGAACAGTGAACCCCCCCTCAAAACCCTGGCATGCATGACCCAAGGAGGTCAAAAGCCCCGTGTGCATTGGCGAAGTAAGTCAGAAACCCAACGCCCTGAAAACCAAACAACTTTCAAATGAACGCGCCAGCAAGCGAGCTCACAGCCATGGAATAATTAAAGTGTGCAAATAGGATGCTTTTGTTTGCTCTCTCTCTCTCTCTCTCCCACAAACACCACACCCAACACAAACACACACACACACACGCAACGCGCCGACCACAAAATAATACATCAAATACATACAACATACATTAAAAAAGGACATTGTGCGTGAGAGAGAGAGACAGACAGAAGGGGTAGAGAGAGACGACAGAAGACAGACAAACGAGACGAGACAAGAGAAGACAGAAGAATTGTTACAGACAGAGAAATCGAAAGCGACAAAAATAAGAGACTCAAATGAAGAGAGCGTACGTTTTTTTTTTTTTTCCCCCCCCCCCCCCCCCCCCCCCCCCCCCAAAAAAAAACAAAAACAAAAAACCCCAATCCTTTCCCCCTTCCCTATACATCTCAATTAAAACCATCATTCCCTTTCTTTTTACCCTGTTATGTCCATAATTTTTGTCACCTCGCTCCCCTTGGAGTTTAGATACCCAGGTTTTTGGCAAAAGCTTTTTTACGAGACTCCTTAAAGACCCTTTTTTGGGGTGTTCCCCCGGACCCCATTTTTAAATTTTGGGGAGAACGGGTTCCCCCCGTTCCGCACAAGTAAAAGGTTACTTTGGGTCACAAAGAAAAGGTTGTTTATAAATGCTTGAGTTTACTTTTTTTTATGTTACCCGTCGATGTGGTCACCCCCCCCCCCTCCCCAAAATGGGGTGCCGCCTGGGTTGTTTTGGGCGTTGATAAAAGGAATGACAGCAATTTGGTTTTATCCTTGTTTGAATCTTATGTAGTTGCACAGTTTCAGCTGAGATTTAAAATGAACAGGGACGGGCCCCGACAGGGCCCTCTGGGCGGGGGCAATAAACGCAATTTGGTTAAAAGGTTTGGATGGTCATCTCATCTTATTGTAGGTTAGCTATATGATCTAGTATTGCAATTCTGTAAGGGCCATAACTCTCATCCCGTAAAAAGGTGACTGAGATCCCAAAAGGGAAAAATTGGGGTAAAATAACAGCTAACTTCGATTCTTCCGGCACAAGTAACCGCTACCACGAGCACGGGCCAAATTTAAAAGGGTGGCAGGGGTTTTTTAAAAACAAGATTGCTGAACCAAGATGAAGAAGTACACAAACAGCGAAGCTGTTCGACGTCCCATAATTTCCCCCCCACCCAAAACCTTTGACGGCACAGCAGCCAGCGGCCAAAATGGAAGCACGTTTCCTTGTTACAAAACAGGTTAGGTTTTAAAAAAAAACGAGAAGAACAGGTATGTATTTTTTAAACCTAGGGGGAGATGGGCAGACGAAAAAATGTAACCATGAACATGATAAAGACACTTCAAAGGAGAATCGCACTGCTTTTGATCAATACTTTGTGTCGAAAAATCGAGTTAGAGACCCAATTTTCAACAAAAGTCCAAAGGCCTGGAGAGACAGTTAAAAATTTATTAAAGATTTTTCAAAGGGTGAAGAAGTGAATAGGTCTTTAAAAAAAGAGGCGTAAAAAACCCGAATATTTTGGTGTCTCGATGATTCCCCAACAAAACCCAAGTAAAGCTGATTAATTTACCAAGCAGCCCAGTCTAGCAAAAAGTGAAGAGAGAAAAAAGTAAAGTGACAAGGGGGCGACGTTCTTTAAACGTTGCAAACAATTTTCGCTTGAAAGAACAGTATCACCACATTTCCAAAACCAGTAGAGCCAACAAAAATTTAAAATCTTGCGGAAATTGCGGCAAGGATCTACCCAAAGAGACAAATTTTTCCGCGCGCACAGCTATTTGTTCATCTTGCCACAAGAAAGGCATTATCGGGTTGTTTGCGAAGTAACGGGCCTTAAAAACGACAATAGGAACAAATATTTCAGAATTTCAGATGAAGATGATGCTTAAAAAATGCAAAATTTTTGGGCCATTTTCCACCCCGGGATGTGCTGCTGGACACAGAAAAACCACAAAATGGAAAACCTCTACTTCAAATAGATACGGTGCTCATTTTTAGTGGTGGGGAAAAGCGGGGCTAGGCCCAACCAGCAAACAAGTCTGGGAAAATGAAAGGTAGGAAACATATTTTTACGCACGGGCAAAATTTAAAGCACAGCGCGCCACGGGGGAAAAACAAATGACAAAACTTCTACTTTTTAAAAGGCCAGTCGGGTTTCCCCCCTCATAGGGAAGCCTGTGTCAAGTTGGGTTGATCTACGGTCAACCAAGTCAACTATCCCAAAGACACCTGACTTCAAAAAATGATTTCCCCAAAATTTTTTAAGTAGTAGGGAAATTTGGGCAAATTTCAAACACCCCAAAAATTGTGCAAAACCTGTGTGCATTTATGCTCCAAGAAAAAAAGCAACCCTCTTTTCCAAAGCAAAAATGGATTTACCGTATGCCCAAAGGAAGTTTATCTCACCTGTCCAGAACCCCAGTTGGGGCTCGGAAAAAGGGAGTCCCAAAGACCAAAGGTCTTAAAAGTCTCTGGTAAACTCACTAAAGAACAAAACCGTTCAAAAGGGGGAAACCCTATAGCTTCAGTTGATGAAACCCGGCTAAACTGGCCAATTTCCCAAAATTTTCTCGAAGCTAGATGCTCGAAGCGGTTTTTAATACCCTTTAGTGAAAAATCAAAACCGTAACCCAAAGTTCTCCACCTTTTTGGACGATAATTTTTTCAAAACGCTTCCTTTCGGGATCTTCGAAATAGTATTTTAGCGGGCCTCCAAAAATCCTTGTCGATTGGGAAAGGCGTTTTATGCCAATGGATGATATTCTTTTCCCTGCTGAAGACAAGCCCCCATGATCAACGTCTTCGAACAGTCCTGAACGACTACAAAAAGCTGATTCCCCTCAATGAAAATGGAATTTTTTAAAGACTCATTTGATTTTTGGGGCCCCTCATCGAACCCCGGCATTTCCCCCGATCCCAAAGGGAGGCCATACAATTTCCTTCGCCCCCAAACATCAGAGTTTAAAAACCTTTATGGGCATGGCAAACCCAACTGGCCAAGTTCATGCCAATTTTCCCCTCTCACAGCCCCCTACGCTGCTTCTACACAAAACACTAATGGGATATGGAAGGGTAAAAGAAAAATTTCCCGCAAATCAAAATCCTTTTTTCATGTTCTGTCACTAAAACCCCCGACGAGGACTTTTTTAGCACTACCATCCAACGCAGGGATTTGGGGCTTCTTTTTTCCAAACTCAAGAGAACAAATACGACGCCGTCTGCTATATTTTACGCTTCCCTTTAGACGCACATAACTACGCTGTAAAAAAAAGAGGCTACAGCACTTGGGTGTGAGGAGAGTGAAAAACCTTGGCCCAGCTTCACTGTAGAGACTGTCACAAGCCCCTGGAACAGCCTCATCTACGAACTTTCCAAAATGCCACCCCGCATTCACGGTTTTTTGACTACGACTCAGCGTTTTTCTCCCAAAAAGTTGTGCACGTCGCGGAAAAAATCAGACAACAGCGGGCGCACGTCCCTGCCCACATGTAGCCAAAAAAAACGGAAAACGTTAGAGATGCAAAAGTTTTTGAAAAAGGTCATCGATAATCGCCAGTTCAGCAAAAAAAGCGCTGAAATAAGGAAGAAAAAAAATCAAAACCGAAAAACGGCAAATCCCAGAATACTGCATCGTGGATGGCCCCCCCCTACAGCCAAAATACACTTCTCAAGCGTACGGGCAAACGGAACACTTGACCCCGTCAATGACTGCTACGTTTATGACAGAACGTTATCCCCCCGGGAGATGAAATGGCATTTAAATGTTTCCGAAGGGCACCTCGGGAATCACAAAATGCAGACTTTGCCTCCAGTTTGGGGGCCAACATATCTTCTAGATTGAAGACCTTGTCAACAAATTGCTTTTTGACAAACACAACGACACGAAAGGAACCCCTTTCTTCCCCCTTTCCTTTTCCCATCGACCATGGGGCTAGCTGGGAATGGGTCTGTTGAGCTCCGGGAAACTTACACGTTTTAGTCGACTATTCTCCCCCTGGGACAGAACACCGTCTTTCAACCCCGATGAGTAGCCCAACGCCAAATGAAAAGCATCTTTGTGTTCACGGCATCCCGAGTAGTGATGTCTGACAACGGCCTAGTTTGCCCTGTGACTTCCCAATTTTTCTTTGACTCGGGGTTCACCCCCCCCGACTTCCAAAAATCCCCCCAAACAATGGGGAAGCTGAAAGAGCAGTACAGACCGTCAAAAAACTTCTCAAAAAAGCAAAGGGTCCCTACTTGCATCTAAAAAGCAAGCCCCTTTTCAAAATGGTCTAACCCAGTGAACTACTGATGGGGAGAAAATTAAAACCAAAGTCCCCAATTCCCCCCCCATCTACAGCCCCCAAATCTGACCCCTCTTGTCAAGCAGAAAAAGGGTGCAAAACAAAAAAAAGTGCAACTTAAAAATCGTTGCTGCAAAAAAAGCCCGGCTGAAACTGGGGACCCCGTCTTCATTAAGGCATGAAAAGTCAGGAGAGATCTGGCGAAACACCCCAAACCACGTTCCCACATTTGTTACGGATCAGGCCCATCGACGGAACAGAAACACCTTTGGCAACTCCAAGGGAAAAAAACCTCTGCAACCCCCACTACAACAGTTGAGAAACTCATCATCCCCTGCCTTCATCCCCAACCATCACCCACGGTTCCCCCCAAGTAACATTCATGCCGGTTTCCCCTTCAAACCCGCTCCAAAATCACAATTCAGACACCCCCCCAAAAGCTTGCAATCAACAGAGTAATCAAAAAAACCCCCCTTGTTTTTTAAAAAAAAAAAAAAAAAAAAAAAAAAAAAAAGTCAGAAAAATGGACAAGTAAAAATAGCTTTTTCCCCAAATTTTAAATTGTATTATATTCCCCCTAAAAAAGGGGAGTTGGATTAGCTCAATAAAGATTAGTATTTCGAACTTTGTAAGGGCCCTAAAATTCAACCCTAATAAGGGATGAGATACCAATGGAATTGTGGGGAGAAATTAAAAGCTAACTTCGATTCCCCACGGCACAACGTTTCACACGACAGGCAAAAGGCCCAAATTTTAAATTTTAAATTTTTTTTTTCTCCATCTATCATCATAACATCATTTCTCCCCCTCCTCCTCCTCCCCCTCCTCCTCCCTTATTCTTCTTTTTCTTCTTCCATAATTCTAAACATCCTTGTCTTTTTCATCATATTATCTCATTTTTTTCTTTTTTTCTTTTCATCCTACCTCACCCTTATCATCACTCAATAATCATCTCTTTTTTTCTTTTTTTCTTCTTCTTCTTCATCACATCATCATCTATCATCTTCTTCCTCGTGCCCAATTTGTCAAATGAAATGGCTCTAGTTAGATGCAAGGAAGTTGACTGTCTCCCCCTATGACGTCACCCTTTTACAACGTCATCCCCAGTCGCGCGTGCGTGGTGGTGCGTGCGTGCGTGCGGGTGTGTGCGTGTGTGCGTGTGTGTGTGTGTGTGTGTGTGTGTGTTTGTGTTTGTGGGGCAATGAGACGGTGTGACAGCACACTCCACCCCCTCCACTCCCTACGCTACGCTGCATACCCCCCTCCACCCAAACATTTTAAAACAAATAAAACTCCCGCTCAAAAAGCATAACAACTTGCGCACCAAATGAAATCCTGTTCCTTTTTTGTAAGAGTAGGCCCTTTTTGTGCGGGGAACGGGGTGACAGTATTTAAAAACCGATACACCCCGGGGGTAGAGTATAAAAAAAAAAGCACTAAATTGCTTATTCATTTTCTTCGATATAAAAAAATAAAAAGAATAAAAAAATTTAAAAAAAACTTTTTTAAAAAACCAATCAACCAATGCAGCACAACACAAAAAAAACCAATACAACCAAAACAACAAAACAAGCAACAAAACACAACAAAACAAAAACACAACACAAGAAAACAATACCCGCCCAACCCCCCAGCCAGTGGGACAAGTACAACAGCAGAAAAAACCCCCTATTTTTATGCGAAAAACCCCCCATTTTTATGAGAAAAACCCCCCTTTCTATGCAGTTTCCCCGCTGGAGGAATTTTTCCCCGAGCCCCAAGTAACAAGAAGAAGAAGAAGAAGAAGAAGAGAGACAAGGCAATTGCCCCTCCCCCTTTCATTTATCGCCTAAAGGGCAGAGTGGCAAGGTCTAGGGGGGAAATTTAACCAATTACCACTATGCTTTGGGTGTGTATATTGAAAAGATTGTTAGCCCCAATAAACCCTTTTTACTGCCGAACCCCGTACGTTTTAAAAACCAAAAATTCACCGCACAAAACTAAAAGAGTACAGTTTCGAGTTTTTAGAAAAAAAAAATTTTAAGTTTTTCGAAACAGATTTTTTTGTTTTGGGTTTTTTCTCTGTGTTTTTGAAGGGCGGCTCAGTGTTGAGGGAAAGGGAGAGGGCCTGCAGGTCCTCCCCGTCATCATGAACTCCTGGAGCCGATCCACTCTTCTCTCCCCAAAAATCCCTGGAGAGAAATAACTGAGGGCCCCCTGTACAACACACGCAGAGTAAGAACATTTTTCTGATGATAAAACCGTTCCCCCGTCTTTTGGGAAAAGTAAGATGCCTTGGTTCAGGGAGGAATAGATGATTTTTTTTTAGTGTAAAAAAACAAATTTCCAAAAAGCAAAAAAACAAAAAAAAACGCGTGCACATTGGGTTTGTTTAGACTATCAAAGTCGAAATGCGGCTACTGGATCCTTGTATGCAAAATTCCCCATTGGGAAACACCTAAAATCAGCAGGATCAACAAAAATCATCATCCGCAACGCACGCACGCACAACCCCCCACGCGCGCCCGAGCACGTCACAACCACACACACACACACACACACACAAAACTGGCTAGATTAAGAAAAAAAAAATCCTTTTAAAATTCACTATTTTTTTGATTTTGTGGATTTGACGTGCACGACAAAAACCGGAAATAATGGGAAATATTATGATGAGTTTTTGGGAAAAAGTTCAACATACTCACATACCCTCTTAGAAAATAGAAAAATAATGCCATTAGTTTTGGCTGAATATTTCCCAAACTCATATCCTCTTCCACAATACAGAAAACAATACATACTATTTTGGATGATTTTTGCTGTAAAAGTTCCCATATCACTATCCTCTTCAGCACAATAGCAGAAATAATACAATATTATGGATATGTTTTAGGGGTCGTTATCGACAAACACTCTCATGAAAAAATTTATACCCCCCCTGTCATCGTGTACACAATACGGCGATTAGTGCTTCGAAAGATGTCCCCGATGCAACAGCCAAAATTGTCATTTTTCTCATTCTCTCACGTCTGGACTATTGAAATCTCTTTTAGCTGGTCTGCCAGCAACATCTATCCACCCTTCAACGTATACAAAACTCCGCAGCTCGACTAGTTCTCAGAAAGAAAAAATCTGAGCACATTACCCCTCTCTTGCGATCTCTCCACTGGCTGCCTGTGCCACAGAGAGTAGATTATAAGATCAGTACCCTCTGTTACAAATGTCTCCACAAAACTGCACCCTCCTACCTATGTGAATGTCTTAACCTGTACACTCCTTCACGTTCCCTCCGCTCTACTGCAGATACCTTGTGCCTACGAATACCTAGATTCAACCAGCCTCAAGACATATTTATTTCAAACCTAAGACTTCCCCCCTCCTGTTTCATATCTAACCCATGTTCTATCACCCTGCTAAAGTATAAGGCCTGTGCGAGTGTATGTGTGCTTTTGAAAAACATTTGACTATCGAAATTTTATTTCATAGATTTTGTCGCATCGCACCATGTTTGTAAATATCTGTTTGTTTAAACTTTTGATTATTTATCATTGATTGCATGACTGTAAGATTAGGTTGAATGCATGCGCTTTGATTTGTCTTTGCAAGATATAGCGCTATATAAGTTCCATTTATTATTATTATTATTATTATTATGTTTTAGCTGTAGTAGTTCACCATACTCACTATCCTCTTCAGCACAATAGCAGAAAATAATACATACTATTATGGATGATGTTTTAGCTGTAGTAGTTCACCATACTCACTATCCTCTTCAGCACAATAGCAGAAAATAATACATACTATTATGATGATGTTTTAGCTGTAATAGTTCACCATACTCACTATCCTCTTCAAAAAGATCAGACCTCTACTGTCTTCTTTTGGGTCAGTCCAGCCATTGACCAAAAACCAGCCAACCTGGATGTTTTCCGCTTGTTTGTTGTCTTTTCCTCCACAGGCTTCTGGGAAATTTTGTTCTTCTTTGTCGAATGCTCGGACAGCAATTCTTGTTGTCTGTCATAAAAACTATGAGCTGCCTTTAAGCCCCCTGACAAGTCAGGCCCATCGCATCCGACTTGGGTGTGGGATCGGGACAGAATTATTATCTGTTAAGTCTTTATAGACCAAGAAGACAGAAGATAGACAAGAAGGCCGGGACAGAATGAAAAGGAACAAGGCAGAATCCAAGAGAGATAGAAAAGAAGGAATTCCTGGCACAGAATCTCTAGAAGGTGGTGATGCTATTTATACTGATAGGCCCCCTGGCATTCCCACGAGGAAATAAGTGGGAGATTTTAAAAAATTTAAAAAGAAGAAGAAAAAATAAGAAAGGAATTTTTTAAGCAGAAAAGTAGACAGGAGAGGGTGGGTGTCCAAGAAAACCCACAAAAAACCCACACACACAACAACTTACCATCTCACACACACACACACACATACTTCTCTCTCTCTCTCTCTCTCTCTCTCTCTCTCTCTCTCTCTCTCTCTCTCTCTCTCTCTCACTCTCACTCACACACACACACACACACACACGATGGGAACAGATGTCAGAATTTACAAAAAACCGCATACACACGGGGACTGGATGTAAAAAAGCACATATGTGCTTATTTCATTATCCTCAATATAAAACAATGACATAAAAATGAAATAAATTAAAACAAACAAACGAAAACAATATATTCTGGTTGGGTAATGAAGACTCTGGCCATTGAAAGGTAGTGGGCAGGTATGAAGTGAAAGTGTGAGGAAATCTTGGAGATCATAGGATGGAAATAGACATATCTTGGGGCTATATTTGAAAGTGTTGCATGAAGGCTTCTGAGGTAGGGAGAGAGGGAGTTCATTCCAGACCGATGGACCAGAAACAGAGAAAGAGTGACAGCCAACGGTGAATTGTTTAAATCTGGGTGTTTGAGGAGTGTACGGGTGAAGACATTCACAGAGGTAGGAGGGTGCTGTTTTGTGGAGACAGTTATAATAGAGGGTGCTGATCTTATACTTTACTCTCTGTGGAACTGGCAACCAGTGGAGAGACCTCAAGAGAGGAGTAATGTGTTCAGATTTCTCTCTCTCTCTCTCTCTCTCTCTCTCTCTCTCTCTCTCTCTCTTCCCCTCTTCTCTCTCTCACACAAACACACACCACACCACACCCCACACACACAACACGCACACACACACAACACTATATATATATATATTA